>JWZX01002634.1:0-26022 GCA_001275005.1 Chrysochromulina tobinii | reverse complement strand
GGGGGAAAGGAAGCGGCGGCGGAGGCGGAGGCGGAGGCGGCAACGGGGGTGAGAAAGGCGGGTGGCACTCGTCGATGGTGAAGATGGTAGGATCGGTGCATGCCCCGAACTGGCCCATGAAGAGCTGCATGCCTAATATGGCAAAGATCGCCTGGATGGCGAGGACGACGGCGACCACGTTCAGGCAGTCCGGCATCGCTCGGGCGAGCGAACCGACGATCAACTTCATGCCAGGGTCGCGGGCGATGAGGCGCAAGGGGCGCAGCACTCGCAGGATCCGTAACGTCTTGAGTGGCTGCAGGAAGGCGAACTGCGGCAGTGCATCGGCGGCGAGGGTGAGCAGCGAGGCGGTCACAATCGAAAAGTCGAGCCAATTCCACCACGAGCTCAGGTAGGTGCCCTTGCCGCCCACGAAGCCATACGCGATGACCTTGAGGAGCAGCTCGCACGTGAAGGCGGCCGTCCACACGACATCGAGCAGGCCCAGGGTCGCCTCGAGCTCCGAGTTAGGGTCGTTTCGGGGCGAATCGAGCGCCAGGCTGAGGGTCGATCCGAGGATCAGCAGCATGATCAGCGCGTCGAAGCAAGGTTGCTCGACGAGCGCTCGGCACAGCGCGCGCACCTGATGAGGGAGGCCATGAGAGGCCTTCAGAGGGTCAGCGGTGAATGTCGCTGGCACTCACGGGGGCTCGACGAGCGCTCGGCACAGCTGATGAGGGAGGCCATCAGAGTGAGACAGCTGATGTGAGGAGGCCATCAGAGTGAGACAGCTGATGAGGGAGGCAATCCATCACAGGGAGACAGCTGATGAGGGACGCAATCCATCACAGGGAGACAGCTGATGAGGGACGCAATCCATCAAAGGGAGACAGCTGATGAGCGACGCAATCCTGAGCGCACCGGGTTGGTAGGCGAGCAGAGGAGACAGCTGTAGTCGCGCGGCCACACGGCAGGCTGCAGGGCGGGTGGCGCCGTATCGGGCGATGATCCCCGCTTCTTAGAGGCGCCCGATACGGCGCCAGGGGCGGCGATGGCGCTGGAGCTCGCGGCGTTGGGCTGTGAATGTGAATGCTCGTTGGGCTGAGCCTCTTCGGCGGGGGCCTCGTCAGACGCCGGGGTTTCGTCAGACGCATTAGGTTCGTCAGAAGAGGCAGCGGGCTCCTCCTCCTCCTCGCCAAACGCATTGAGCAGCACGCCGACAAAGAGGTTGAGCAGCAAGAAGACGCCGATCAAAGCAACGGGGACGAAGTAGAGCACGACCACCGGCCCGTACACGTCGGACGAGGCGAGCATGCCGTCCGTCCATGCCCCCGTCGCGACGCACAGCACGGTCAGCATCGCCGGCCCAAAGTAGTCAAAGTGATAGTACGGCTTCTCGAGGAGCTCGGGGTCGGTGCATTCGCCCGCAGGACACGGCTCCGCTGAGTAGCCATGCTCGGTCGAGTACATGCCGCCGAAGAGCTGCATGCCGATCAACGAGAAGACGGAGAGCATGAGCAGCATGAGCGTAGCCAGCGCGCCCATTTGGCTGAGTGCGCGCCCAAAGGCCATCACCACCTTGTACAGCCCCTCCCACGACTTCATCAGCCGCAGGATGCGCAGGATTCGTAGCATGCGCAGCACTCTGAGGAAGGAGAGATTCGGCACCTTGAGATCTCCGACGATCTCCATGATGAGGAGCTCAGCGAGCGACATGGTGACGAGCGTCCCGTCGAGCGTATTCCAACCGTCGGACCAGTAGCCGTTACAGCCGAGCCCGAGCAACTTGATGCCCATCTCGGCGCTGAACAGGAGCGTGATCGTCGTGATGGCCTCTTCGAGGAGCTCCGCGAAGGCGGGTGCCATCCCATAGTACGGCACGGCCATCAGTACCATGTTGAGCAGCACGAGCGCCGTCGATGCCGTGCTCAGCCAGGATGAAACCGCTGCGGAGTGGAATGCTTCCACCCAGCGCGACGGGGGGATGGGCGGCGGATCGAGGCCATCGGAGCGCGCCGCGCTCGCCTCGAGGAGCGCATCGGCCTCGCCGCCGTTGCCGCCGCCCTTGCCGCCCTTGCCTTTCCGCACGCTCTTGGCCTTCGTGCTCGCCATCTCGGCGCTCATCTCGGCGCTTTTGGCGGGCGCTGGGACTTGGGCGGGCGCGCGCGCGCCCCCGAGCATCGCTTCGGTGGCTTTGTCAATGCGCTTGACGGTGAGGAATTCGTCAAAGAGCACGGCCAGGAAGAGGTTGGTGATGAAGAAACCGCCGATGACGAGCGCGGCCATGTAGTAGACGACCACCCACGGGCTGACGGAGGCCATCAAGGCGTACATGGACGTCGCCCAGTCATCAAACGTGATGATCTGCATCAGGATGATCTGCGCCAAAGGTACCGAGTCAAACGAGAGGAGCCCCCCTGACATGGAAGCCTCGAAGAGCCGACAGCCGTCGATGCCGCCGCTGCCCTCGCCCGCGCCGAGCGCCTCAGCGGCGAGGTCATCACAGGCGCTCGGCATCTCCGGGTTGCACGCCACCTGGGTATCAAAGGGCGCCTGCTCGACGGCTGTCCAGCCGCACTCGTCGAGCTTCCTCGGTGACTCCCGCGTCCATCCGCACTGGATGAGCGCGGCGGCGGCGGCGGCGTCGAAGCCGGCCGAGGCGCACCGGTAATGGAGCGCTCCCCCGAAGAGCTGTGCGCCTACGATGCCGAAGAGGAGAAAGGTGAACGCACACAGGCCGACGATATTGCCTAATTTGGGAAGCGCGAAGAGGATCGACTCGACGAGTGCGGGCATGTCAGGCAGACTGCGCAGGGCGCGCAGCGGACGGAGGGCCCGCAGAGTACGCACGAAGCTCATGTTCGCGAGCGTGAGGGGTGTTAGGAGAGGTAGCCAAGCGACCGAGACGACGAGCGCGTCGAGGAGGCACCAGGGGTCCTTCAGGTACGGAGAGGGCGTGCCTGTGGGGAGGTGGGCGCCGTGGTGAGCACATGCATGCAGGAGGCACCAGGGGTCGTGTAGGTAGGGAGAGGGCGTGCCTGTGAGCCCGTACGCGATCGTCTTGAGTGCGAGCTCCACCGTGTAGATGTACAGGTAGATCGGCTCGATGCGCTCAAGAAAGTCCGCCTTCCACGTGCCAGGGGGGTCGAGCGGCGAGGCCCACGCCATCGTGAGCAGGTTGGCGAGGATCACCGTCAGGATGAATGGCTCGAAGCAGCAGCTCTCAAGCGCGTGGATCGCAAGGCGCCGGGGCAGATGGTAAGGGCGCAGGCAGCCAAACGAGCGACCTCCGTACGTGCGCCCACTCACGTCTCCCTTGATAATCTTGGCGGGCGGATCCGCATACAGCGCCACCAGACCCGGCTTGACCACCTGTGGGGAAAGAGGGAGGCGCCGTGGTGAGCGTATGCATGCAAGGGATTGGGCTCGAGTATGCGGAGAATACGAAGGTGCGCCGTGGTGAGCGTATGCATGCAAGGGATTGGGCTCGAGTATGCAGAGCCGGCTTGACCACCTCAGGCAGCGCGAAGCTCTTGCGCTCACGCTCGTCCTTCTTCACCGCGCGCGTCAGGGCGAAGAGGTTTTTGGATTGGGTCTCCTTCTTGTCGCTGAAGCCGCCGCCGCCGCGCTGCAGGTTGTTGAGGAATTGACGAAGCTCGAGCTGTGAAAAGCCGGCGCTCAGGAGCGCCTGCGGCGTCACGTCGCCGCCGATGGCATGCAACTGCTGGATCGAGTAGCCCGCCTCGCGCAGGTCACGAAGCGTGTACCTGACAAAGGGGGTGATCAAGGAAGGGGAGGGGGGGGCAGAGGTCATCAGTGGCCATCAAGTGGTCATCAAGAGACCATCAGGGTGTGCATCAGAGGTGCATCAGAGGTCATCAAAGGTCATCAAAGGTCATCAGAGGTCATCAGAGGTCATCAGAGGTCATCAAGAGACGATCAGGGAGTGCATCAGGGAGTGCATCAGGGGGTGCCCTATATGGATGGACATGCGGCACGTACCCCCCCTTGCGGTGTAGCTGGGCTGCACTGAAGCCGGCCCGCCGGATGCTCGCGAGGTCAAAACCCGCCTCACGCAGCTCAGCTGGCCCGAAACCGTCCGCCTTGAGCGCCGCCGCGGTGTAGCCCGCCTCCTTGAGCTCACGCATCGAGATCCGGAGCTCGCGCCGGAGCTCGTTCGGCTTGTAGCCCGAGAGCCGAAGCTGTTCGCCAGTGTAGCCGGCCTCGCGCAGCTCCCTTGGATGGATGGCTTCGGAGCGGTGGACGAGTACGCCGGCCTCGAGCATCTCCTCGACGGAAAAGCCCGCCTGGCGCACCACGTCGTGCGTGAAGCCCGCGCGTACCTGATGAGGGCGGTCATTTCATCAGGCAGGCCATCAGTGACCATCAATGTCAACCAGAGCAGCACGACGAGGCAGGCAATCAACGACATCATTACACGTCTTCAGACGTCATTAGTCGCACTTCCGACCTCGCGCGTGGTGCCCGCGTGTTTCTGATGAAGAAGACCATCAGACGTCCTCAGAGCTCATTAGAGCTCATCAGCGTGGCACACCGAGTGCATCACATGGCACTCCGCGTGCGGCTATTGAGGACGCGTACCATCTCGATCGCGGAGAGCTCGCGTCGGTAGAGCTCCATTCCGATCAGATGGGCTGTCGACCTCGGCGTGCGATCAAGCGGAGGCAGCTGCTGCTGCGCGGTTACCACTCGTGAGAGCCACCCTTGAGCACCCTTGAGAGCCAACGGCTGCTTGGCCTTCGAACCCTTGGCGCCGGCGCCGCTCGCAAGCGCTGTCGCGAGTGCCGCCGCAGCCGCCGCCGCCGCCGCCTCGGCCGCCGCTCCATCGCTCCCGTCTGCATGGGCGACGCTCGGCGGCAGTAGGGGGATGACGGCCGGCGGCTGGACCGATGGGATCCGGGCGGGCGGCGAGAGGCGCGTCACGCCCGGCACGTACGCAGCCGCGTCCTCGGGCTTTCGTGGACGGAACGGTTGTAGAGGGCTGTGAAATCGCGAGCTCGGAGCGTTCGCCTCGTCGGCAACCTTGCGCCCAGCGAGCACGCCGTCCGCTTGACCGGGCGTGAAACCGACGGCGATCAGATCCTGCTTCGTGTGCAGCGCGAACGCGCCGCCCTCGACCGTGCGCGGCGCTCCCGACTCGTACTTGATCGGTGCGGTCGCAGCGTCCAGCTCGGCCCGCAAGGCTTGTTTCATGTCGGCCTCCTTTATCCGGCGCTCCTTTCGTTCGGCGCGGCCCGAACGGTCGAGCAGCCGATGTGGCTCTTTTAGCCGCTTCGAGCTCGTAGAGTTGGGCGACGGCGTAGGCATCAGCTGCTGTCGATTGAATGGCGTTGAGGAGAGCTCTGCCGGCATCCTGCTGTTGCTGCCGGTATCATCAGACCTGCGTGGATGGCTAGACAGCGCTGGCTGGCGGCGCTCACTACCCCCGTCGGTAGAGCCGGCATCCGAGTCACGGCCAAAGACGTTAAACGGGTCACCCATGCGACGCAAGCCTGTAAATCAGGTCGGGCCTCGCACTACACGAGGGTGTGTAAAAGCGTGTGCAAAACTTCCAAAAAATGGTCCAAACATGAACACAAGTCCGCAGATGCCCAAATCCATTTTGTTTCGGGGGGTTGGATTGGTAAATAGACACCGGGGGGTGCCGGGACACACACGGGACACGCGGGCGCACACGGGCACACGGATCACACAGACGAACCTCACAAGTTCATCCCAACCCACACCAACGCACCCGCACGTGGGTACCAGGGTACGGCGTAAAGCAGCAGCGTAGCGTCAAGGTATGGTCCAATCACCAAAAGCAAACCTTTCCCCTAATGCTGCAACGTCAGAAGGGCGAACAGGATGCGCCCCCCATAATGAGCAGCGCACGAATCGGAGGCGTCAAAAGAGGAAAGCTCGTCGAGTTGCCTCCGGGGCGAGTTGCACGAGGGCATGAGGACACGTGATCATGATCGCACAGCTGGGTGGCTCGCAGGCCCCGTGAGCCCTTAGTAGATCACACGATGTATGCCATCTCAGCGCCGAGCAGGAGCGTGCGTAGGTGCCCGCACGTGTCGGTGAGCTTGCACAAGCTGAGAAGTGGCTTAAGGACGTACGTGGCGAGCCTGACCTTGCCCATCGAGTCGAAGGAGGTGACGAGGCCGTCGACGACGGGGAAGCCTCCGTTGCTAAGGACGGGCGAGTGGAGCCCCACTGCGGCCGTACGACCAATCTTGGTAATGGGCTGAGCCACCAGTCCGCCGCCGCCCGTTGCGGGCACCGTCCAGATAGTCGTACCCACGACGAGATCCTTGGCTTGTTCGAGAACTCCACAGCAGCGTGGGCCGATGGGCACGTGGTGAGTCGCGGTGAGGCTGAGGCTCCGCCCGTCTGCGATAGTGAGGGTGAGAAAGTCCGCACTCGCCTCTGGCTTGGCAATCGAGAGGAGCGAGACGGTGTCGGTGGTGAGGGCACCTTCGCTGGTCGCGGCAACGATGGCGTCACCTTCCCGGAGGGACGCGATGGGCACGCGCGTGCCATCGGCCATCGTGACGGAGGCGTGCGACGGGAAGCACGGGTTGTCGCAGTCTGGGTCACGCCAATAGCCGACACGCTGGCCTCCACCACTGAGGCTGGAGGCGTCGGTCTCCGGATTTTGGGAGCTGCCGTGGCTGGAGGAACGCGATTGCCAGTTCTTGCGAACCGTGCCACAGAGAGATGTGGCCCTGACGTTTCCGCCGCCCGGATGTGTCCAGCCGCTGAGGTCCCATACAGGGACGTCATTGCACTGAGACGCGCCGCGGAAGATGACCACGCAGCACGCACTCGCACCCGCGCATGCCGCGATGCCAAAAGGCCCGGAGGGCGGAGGCGGTGATGGGGATGGCGGCGGCGGCGACGGCGACGGCAAGAGTGGCGGTGGGGAGGAGGTCGCCCCGATAACGAGACACATCACACAGAACTGGCGCAGCCCCAGCATTCTCTCTCGGGTTGCAGACATGGTGCAGGCGCAGTGCCTAGGCGCATTGCCTGGAAAACTTGGTAGGAGTCGTGACGGCTCGATGTTCAAGTTCAAGTTCAAGTTCGGTACCCTCACGTACGCTCTAATGCCCCCAAACCCGGCCGTCGAGCCCCTCGCGGCCTCGTTTCTTAATTCCTTCCCCTGGTACCTTCCCCTGGTACTAGTATCAACAGAAATTACATATTTCTCACGAGAACAGCTGAGTCACAGAGTCTAGGATTCCTACAGCTGTCAGCTCTGTCAGGTTAGTTTCAGCCACGTCAGTAAGTTTCGTCGCGGTCTGAGTGACCCCCACCGCGCTCACCACACCACACGACCACAGTCGAAGTTTCGTCGCGGCCCCCCCGACGGCTCATCACACTGTCCACGCCCCAGGGAATGGTGGACCCGAGCGCTGATATGTGATAAGGGTCATCCGCACACCATGGCGCGATGGTGTGATGGCGTCTTCACCTCGCGTCTCCGAACGCTAACCGGGCCACGGCGCAGTTCCGCGGAATCCGCGCTCGTCCGCCCCTCGGTCAGAACAAGAGAACATCGTCACATACGCTCTTCAAGGATGCATCTCATAATCGTAACGTAGCCCGCTACACACGGAGGTGCCATCATGCATTTCCCAATGCTATCACTATTGTAATTCTCTCACTCATCTGCGTCGACTCTGTAGACGCACTTTTTCCGGTCCGAGCCGTCTTGCGATGAAAGCCATTGTCTCTCTGACGCCTATCTGTGCGCCCCACCGGACACCGCACCTGCGCTCGTTGACAGCGTCGCCATGTCGTCCAAGCGCGGCCGCGCGGCTGCCGACGGGACGGCACAGGAGTTTCGCCGACACAAGAGCGGGGTCAACGAGGCCATGAACGAGCTCCTCTGTGAACGAGCTCCTCTGTGAACGAGCTCCTCTGTGAACGAGCTCCTCTGTGAACGAGCTCCTCTGTGAACGAGCTCCTCTGCCCCATCGCCTGCTCGACCCCGTCATCGCAGAGGACGTCAACGTGTACGCCGCCCGTCCTGCCGCTGCTTTTCGGCCACCTGTCGCGCAACTCTTCGATGTCCTTTGCATGGACACTTCTGTGCCTGTCACACGGGTACATGCACTCGTCGAGCGCCGTGCTGAGCACCGGGGGGGGTGCGTTCGCGTCGTCGGCTGCGCCTCGTCAATGTACGCATGCGTGCGCCTCTAACGGCGCCACACTCAAGCGTCTCGTCAAACCGCATCCGCAGTGGACGCCGAAGGAGCGTTGGGAACGACCACCACTGTGAATATTGGGGAGACTTTTTTGGTCACGATGCCTGCCATGTTGGACGACGTGAGCCCGCTGAGAGCTTCAAACTCCTTCTGGTCCTTCTTCATCTGCGCCTGGGCTTTGAGCAGGTGCTTGAGGAAGCCGAGGCCACACCCCAAGCGCGTCGCCTTCCCGGTCCTCAGGTCTTCTGCGTAGTCGGCCTTGGCCTTGGCTAGGTACTCATCGAACGTGGGCGGGAAGCGCTTCGGGTTGGCCTTCATCACCGCCTTCTCGGCCGCACCCTGGAATTGTGCCCCGATGATGGGGGCGACGATGGAGATGATGAAGGGAATATTGACCGCAGGAGCCCCGGGCATTCCCTGGGTGTCCCAATACTCCCAATAGTAGATGTGGGTGCCCAGCGAGACGTAGTGCGCCACGTAGCCGATGTTGAGGCACCAGGCCACGATCTTGCGCGTGCGCATTGGCAGGTGGAACCAGAGCGCTTCGGTCGGCCGGCCGTAGAAGTCGACGCCGACCTGATGAGGGACGCAATCAGCATGCACTCAGAGATCATCAGAGCCATGAGGAGGCGCCGACCTGATGAGGGACGCAATCAAGGACGCACTCAGAGAGGCCATCCGTGGCCATCCGTGGCCATCACAGTCCGACCTGGCCCTTGTTCCGGTTGTCCGTGTCGTACGCGTCACAGAGGATGGCGAAGCGCCATGGCACCGGCAAGAGGTTGATGTACGAGAAGACGAAGGTGAAGACCTTGATGCAGATATTGAACCAGAGCTGGCCGTCGGTGCACACCTTGTGCATGCCCTGGCCGAAGACGCGGTCGACCTTGTTGTGCGTCGCCGGCGCGTACACCCCGTCCCGTTCTGTCCAGTACTTGCTCGGGTTGCGCTCCAGGTAGAGCTCGATGGAACGCGTCTTGTTCGTGCACTCTGGGTAGATGTCAGTGAGGGTGAAGATCTCAGCGCCGATGATGGCCGAGAGGAGGAAGACGCCGATGGCGACGCCAAAGCCCACGATGACGAGCGCGCTGATCCCCGCGAGCACCATGAACAGCGTGTTCTGCGCGACGAAGAATCCGAGCACCGTGTCGCGCGCACGCTCGGAGCAGTCCGCATCGGGGGGCGTGCCCATCTCGGCAACGAGCGCGTACGAGCCATTCGTGGGCGCGCCGAGGAAGGCGCGGCGAGCCGGCTGCTTCGCCTTCGCGAGCTGCGCCGCCGCGACCAGCGGGTTGAAACCTTTGACCCAGTCGGCCCCTTCCTTTGAGGCCTCGTTGACCGCGTGGAGCGCCTTTTGGTACACTTCGGCGAACTTGCCGCCCTTTTTCAACTGGTCGCCCACCGTGACTACGAACTCGCCGAAGTCGATGTGCCCCGAGCCGTCGGGGTCGGCCTCCTTCATCATCTTCTCAAGCTCACCGGGCTTGAGATCCATTTCGAGCCTCTCGCAGATCGCCCGGAGCTCTCCAGTGTCTATGTGGCCCGACTTGTCGTGGTCGAAGGTGTCGAAGACGACGCGCATCATTTGGAACACGCCGCCCACCGTGCATCCGTCGAGTGCTTTGCTGTGCATCGCCTTCTTGAACTCCTCAAAGTCGATCTGGCCGCTCCCATCGGGGTCGGCCTCCTCCATGGCCGCCTTTAATTGGTCGGGCTTGAGGACTATGTCGAGCGAGTCGAGCATCTTCTTGAGCTCCTTCGTACCTACATGGCCATCCTTACTCGCATACTTGGTGAAGATGGTCTCGAGGGTCCGGTCGTCTACTTGTACCACGCCCGATTCATAGGACGCCATGATGAAAACGCCGTGGGCAGACCTTTTTATGGGAGTCACCGCTCAAGGTACCCAGAAAGGACTCCTGTGTATGTTTATTGTAGAGTGCGGTACATGTACTCGGGCACGTACTCGGCGCCAAGCCACCAGAGTCGCTGTCACCCTCACATGCTCACATCTCACAGTAAACGAAGAAAAAAGTGCTTGCTCACCCGCCAAATCCCAAAACCTTTCGACCGCTATTTTCGCGCTGGCGGTGAATCTCTGAAGCATCTCTCCCAGTGTACAGACGAAACCGGGGGGTGGGAAGGAATTCGTCGCGCTGTAAAGCTTTATCAAGAGAAGCCCATTTATGGCCGCTACAAAGAAGGAAAGGATCAGAACGTTGTGCCCGTGATCTGGCGTCATCAGGTTTGCATCCATGTCAAGTGTCTCAACTTCCAGGCGATCGGGCCAGCTCTGGCTGCACATCCTGCAGCACGACGTCCACCGCCTTGACAATGCAATGGATGGTACGCCAGAGAATGTCATGTCAACACTTCGCTACTTCATTCTTCGCGTGGGCATCTTTGAAGGCGACGGCGCCACGCCAACCGATGCCGAGGACGGCCTCCGCCTCAAGGCGACTCTCGTGTACGAGCAGAATGGCTCCCGGGTCGAGGAGTTATCAGCGACCCTCGAGCCCCCACTGCTCGGTGGCGAGGCAATCATCGATCATGGCATCGCAGCCTTCAAACTGCGCATCACTGTGCTCTCTTCACTCTGCCGCGGAAATCGCTTCCGCGTGCAGGTCACCTGCGCCGAGCGCTCAGACTTCGACGTGTACACTGCGCCCATTCGCACGATTACCAAGTTGCGCCGGCCGCCCGGTAAGAAAGCTGCTGCCAAAGCAGCCGCGGCCGCGATGGGCGAATCTGGACCCAGGTGTGAGCTCGAGAGCTTTCTGCTCGATGATCTCGAGGAGGAGTGCGGCCTCGTGCCCGGCGACACGTCCGCGAAACCCCAGGCCGCGATCGGCGAATCTGGACCCAGCGGCGAGCTCGAGAGCTTTCTGCTCAATGATCTCGAGGAGGAGTGCGGCCTCGTGCCCGGCGGCACGTCCGCGAAACGTACCCTCGATGATCTCTGGAGCAGGGTGCAGGAGAATCGCTCTTTGCTGCTCTCGCTTCAACAGGAGCAGCAAGAGCTCTTCCGCGAGATCCGTGACCTGCGGCAGAAGCTGGTGGCTCCAACTGACGCCCCGGTCGTTCATAGCACCTCTGATAGTTGCGTCCCTGCATCCCTTGCCCATTCCCGTTGAGCACTGCTACCCAATACCTACCCAGTACTTCCCAACTCGGTACCACCACGGGCTCAGCTGACGCGCGAAGGGACCTCCGAGCATGCCGATGGACGCACACAGTCACGGAGCACACGCCGACACGCGGGCGAAGACACCATCCGAGCGCGGCGCGCGAGGCAGTTGGGTGGTGGCGATTGCGTCAATACGCGGGGGGATTTCAGACCCGCTGCGTAGTTCCGTTACCAGGGACCTCGTCACGCTAGCACCTGTACGTGTGTGCGCGTCCCGGCTCGCCCGATTCGTGTCATGAGCGAGTCTCCCGGTACTGGTGTTGAATTGTGTTGAAAACAAGGTTGAAAAAACACCGGCGTTACACCGGCGCGGGCATGCGGCGCGGGAGGCCGCTTGCGCTTCGGCGTTCGGGATCGGGTCCTTCGAGGCAGCGGCTCGTGTTCGTTTCTGATTCTGTTTAGTCTCGACAGCGGCTCGACGGAGCCTCGACAGCTCGACAGCTCGACAGCCAGGGCTCAAGCTCGTGTATTGAGTATTCGGCTATCCGCTGTGGCAGTGCCGCTGTGCCGGCGGGGGCGGGAACGCGACAGCTCAAGATCAGCATCACGGTACGGGGCACGCGGGCGACAGCCCCGCGGGAAATCGCGGGGTGCTGTCTGACTCGGACCCCGGTCGGACGCGTCCGAAGTCGGGACCGTCCCGGATTCAAGATGAAGATCAAGTTTGACTCCGCACAGTCGAGGCCTCAGTCTCAAGTTACTTGACTCAAGTGTCAAGAACGAACCGAACACAATGCCGACTCTACACGATCACCGACGTCACGTACTGTTCTTCCTGTACCGGTACGTTTCGTGTTTCCGGCTCTTCCCGGTGTCTTTCTGGTGTTTAACAGATCTTTTTTGCGTGTTAGAAGTTACCAGAAGTAGACACACATTCACATTCACACACAATTGCGTGATTCGGCACAGGATTAGGGCACGAGAAGTCGCAAAAGCTGAGACGGGAATCCGGGCCGGGAATGAGCCTGTCAGGCAAGACGATCGTGTTCACCAACACCTTCACGATGACGCGCGTTGAAGCGACCAAAGCGGCCGAGTCGGCAGGAGCAAAGGTTGACTCCTCCGTCACCACGAATACCAGCATCCTCGTTGCAGGCCAGGGCGCGGGAGCCGTGGAGGAGGACGACGCCAAGGCCAAGGGCGTCGAGATCTGGACCGAGGACCAGTTCGTGGCGGCGGTCGGCGGCGGCAAGGAAAAGGATGCGCCGTCTGCCGAGGAGCAGGAGGAGGCGCCCAAGGCGAAGAAGGCCAAACACGATGAGCGAATACGCGTGCGAGCGCGAGACGGAGAGGTCACGTTGTCGCGCGATGCAGCCCGAGTCATGGGCACCTTGAAGGATCTGATGGATCTCGCCACCTCCGAGGATGGCATCTATCCCATGCCCACGGTCATGACCTCGACGCTTCAGATGGTGTGCAAGTTGAACGACCCAGCCTTCACATGGCCAACCAATGAGGGCCCGGACTCCTGTGCCCTCGAGCAATGTGCCCAAGACAGAGCCTTGCGAGCTTACGCTGTGGCCACGGACGCGTTGGCGGCGCGAGTGGCTGCTGCGAAGGCGGCCCTGTCTGAGGAGGATGCACGGCTCGAGGATTTGCGAGCACGGCTCGAGGATCTGCGCGCCAAGCTACGCAAGGCGGAGGCTAGCCATGAAGCTGCAGTGGAGGAGCTTTGTGCGGCTCGGGCGGAGGAAGAGCTTCATGCGGCTCAAGCGGACAAAGAGCATCATGCGGCTCGGGCTTGGCTATTGCAGCAAACCAAACTCATCGAGGACGCCCTCTACCTTGACGCCCCCACGGCGGTCAAAAACATCCAACATGTCATCGCCTCCCGGCTCAACGGCAAGTGCGCTTCCGAACTCTGTGTGCTGCTTGGCGCAGATCGTGACTTTGGCAGCGCGGAGGAGGGCGCGGCGTCCATCGCCGAGCCGGTATTTGTACCAGAAGGCTTCGAGGCGCCGCCGCAGTCAGCCAGCAGCTCCACAGCACCGCCCGCACTGCTGCATCAGCCCCCGTTCTTGGATGCCACGGAGGATGCCATGGAGGCTGCTCTGGGCCTGGTGGACGTGGCCACAATTGCAGAGCTCAAGGGCGTGGATCGAGTTCGGCGAGCGCTGGCGCGACGTGTCCTCTGCGCGCGCTTTTGCCGCCGCGACGGGCAGCCCGTACCCACACTTCTGGATGCGATCACCGACCTCGACGTCGAGCAGCTCATCGAGGCCGGCCGGCCTGGAGACGCGGCCATAGCAGGGCGGATGGTGCCTGGACTAGCGCGCCTCCATGGCTACGGCTATGTGGTGGACGTGGCCGCCATTCGGGCCGCAAATCTGGATGATGAGGAGGACAATGACGTGGACGACGACATGGACGACGAGGGCGAAGTAGGATTCTTTCTTCTTGGTACAGCTAAGGATGCTCTCAATAGCTGCATCTCAGGCGAGGGAGAGCCGCCGTTGAGGCTGACGATCGCAGCCGTTGCCTGTGCAGGCTTGGGAGTCGTTTGCGGCATTCCGGTGCAGCAAATGCGCGAGGACAGCGTCACGGCGGAGCTCGACTTGTCCGATAGGGGGCTCCACGTAGCTGCGGCCATGCTCATCGCATATCTCCTTCCGGCTACGTCGGTGCTCAAGAAGTGCAATCTGCTCAAGAACAGCTTCGACATTGAGTCGGCCACGATGCTTGCCAAGATCGGCGCGGACAAGGGCATCATGCTCACAAGCATGACACGCGACCAGACGAAGGCCGACCTCTCGGGCCAGGACCTCCAACCCGCCGACACCATCCTGATTGGGTCCGATCTGAAGTTTATGACGGTGTTGACCGATCTAAGTCTCGGCAACAACTGCATCGGTCCAGAGGGGGCCAAGGCCATCATGGGTGCCCTCTCCTCTGGCACATCGGCGGTGACCAACCTCGAGTTGCACGGCAACGATATCGGCGATGAGGGTTCGATTGCAATTGCCGAGGCCTTGCAGTCGGGCACGTCCGTGGTGACTAGTCTAAATCTCCGCTACAATCAGATCGGCAAGGAGGGTGCAATTGCAATCGCTAAGGCGCTGAAGTCGGGCACGTCGGTGTTAATCACCCTGCACCTGGGCAGCAACAATATCGGCGACGACGGCGCCAGGGCCATCGCGGGTGCCCTTTCCTCGGGCACAGCGGTGTTGACCACCTTGGGCCTGGGCAGCAATAAGATCAGCGACGACGGCGCCAAGGCAATCGCGGGTGCCCTGTCCTCGGGCACAACGGTGTTGACCGAGCTGCGCCTGTACTACAATAACATCGGCGACGACGGCGCCAAGGCCATCGCCGACTCCCTCAAGTCGGGCACGGCGGTGTTGACCACCCTGCGCCTGGACACCAACAAAATCGGTGACGAGGGTGCCAAGGCCATCGCGGGTGCCCTGTCCTCGGGCACAGGGGTGCTGACCAAGCTGTGGCTTGGTAGCAATAGCATGGGAGATGCAGGAAAACAAGCATTGCAAGATGCGGTGACGGACCGCAGTGGATTTATGTTGCATTTGTAGCTTCAGGGCGGCGTCGTTGCTCGCATGCTCGGTTACCGTAAAACAGGTGAGAGGTGTGTAGATGGTCTGGTGTGTGTTAGCTGTGTGTTCAGTGAAATGTTCCTGAACAGGTAATTGTGCCCAGGTCCACAGCTGGCGTGCAGCGACATCACGCTTCCAGGTGTATTGGTCCACAGCTGGCGCGCACGAGCAGCATGTCGCTGTCTTCTCTGTGCATCGTCCGTCCACACTCGACTTAAAGGGATGGTTATGAATAAGCAGCCCCCCAGAGACGGCCACACGACAAACACGCGGTGGGAGAGCCGCCTTGCGCGGCGACCTCACACAGGCGCGTGACGATTGCGCAAAGCCTGAGGCAGGCGACGCGCCTTCTTTCCACAGTATTCCCACAGTAACCGGCTGTTCGGACTGTGGGCTTTATGGTATGTATCCTCCTGCATGCATGCGTTTGGTTCATACCCCGCCCGCCAGCGCGCTCTGCTCGAAGGGCAGCCGCGCCTCCGCCCCAGTTACGTTGCTCGCCCCAGAAGACAACTAATCTAGCGCCTTCGGCGCTAGAACCCACCAGGACGCCGAATCACCACTCACTGCACACTGACGACCCCCCCCCACCCCACCCGCGAGGCGCAAGACATTGTCGCTGTGTGTGCGTCACGTTCCGACCGATCGTCGGTTTTAGCATGAAGCTAGACTGCGCCATAGATATGATCCAACTTCGAAGGCCCAACTTTCATCTGTGGCATGCCCGGTCCCTTAGCCTTCTCGTCATTATTGGCCACTCCGCCTCCAAAGACAGTGAACTCGATCGACGCGCGTTGAGGCTTGCGGCGTTCGAGGCGATGGCGGATCATGAGGAAGAGAGCCGATGCCAGGAAGAACAAGACGATGAGAACGACAACAGCGATGACGATCGAAGTTGAGTCGCTGCTCAACTTAAGCCAAAGATTTGACGGTGGCGGAGGGGGCGGCGACGACGTAACAGTGATGCATGCCGCCGTGTCCGCATGGAGCAGGCTGCCCGAGCTGTTCTGCAGCGCGCCCACCTGGTCGCACGTGAAGCCCAGGCACGCGTACGTCGACTCGAACGCTGCCTTGACCAACAAGAAGTTGGGGTACACGCCCGCATCGAACAGGCCGTTGCGCATGTTGGCGCTGATCGTCGCCGCCGCCCCGGGGCTGCAGTAATGCACCATCGGCAGCACCGCCGCCGTGAACACGGAGCCCTCGGCCGCGGCCCTGGGCGTGCGCGAGCTCGGCACCATCCCCACAAGGTACGCGTACCGCAGCGCGCCTTGCACGAGCGGCACCGCCATCAGGCTCACGATCCTGGTCACAATCGGACGCACCGCACTGCACTCGCCGCGCTCGATCTTGCGCGCTCCTTGCTCAAAGAGCGCGAGCAGCTCGATGTTCACCTTGGACGTCCCAACGGTCGAGTCGCCGTCCGGGCCGCACGTGCCGAAGTTGACGCAGCGCATCTCGGCCAGACGGTACACGAGCTCACCCGTGCGATTGCCACCCACGCTCTCACCCTCGAGCGAGCCGGTGTAGAAGGCGACGCCCTCGTCCCACGCATGTACCGCGCCCGCGTTGAGCGTGCTCGAGTGCTCGTTGCAGTCGGCGCCCGTGCAGCTGTGGCAGTCGTCGATCGCGTCCTCGAACTCGCGGATCACGTACATCCACACGTTCATGTACGCCGTGCCCTTCTGCACAGCCTCGAGCCGCGCGAGGTTGCCAAGCGTGCTGAAGTCATTCGGGCCGAAGCGGCCGCTCGCGAAGTTCATGTTGGTGCCGGCGAGCGCCGCGCTCACCCACTTATCGGCGTAGTCAAAGTCGCCGTAGTACGTGTAGAACATCGAGTAGTGCCGGTACGGGCAGCCCGGGCAGCTCGAGTACATGAGCGCCTGCGCGCGCGTCGAGAAGCTCCGAAGCGTGCGCAGGCCGGACGAGCCCTGCGAGTGGCGTCCGGAGGCGTAGACGCTGAGGGCGCTCGTCCAGTTGAACGCGTTCAGCGCCGCCTCCATCGCCCGCTGGTCCAGGTCGATGCGGTTGTGCTGCACCACGTCCGTGCGGGGCAAGTAGCCGGCGATCGCAGGATATGTGGCGTTCGTGGCTTGAAGTTGCCGATGTTTGTGAGTGCTGGCGAGTGACGCGCTTGATTGCGTCTGAAGGTTGGCCTGGACGATGTGGACCGTTAAAGTCGCCATCATGGTGAGGAGCATCATCAGGGCCGTGAGCACGTGCGACCCAGGAGATTTGGTGCCCGATCAGTGCGGCACCGTCCGGGCACCTTTCGCGTTTGGCAAAGCCGGTGTGCAATCTCCGCGTAATTGCATCTTTTTCCGAGGAAGGTCACCCCCATCTCACCCGCTGCAGCGCGGTTTTAGCGCCCTGCAGGGTTCCAAGGACCACCACAAAACAGAAAAAAGGCATTAAAGGCGGTACTTGTACACAGCTACACACAAGAATCGTGAAGGGAATACAGATTGCCTGTGGTGCTGTGGACCCGGTGGCAAAGAGGGCGCGTTCAAGACTGCGTCGAAGGTGCACCACCCCGGACGTGTTGCTCGCAGGTGCGGACCGCGCCGCCCGGAGGTGCGGCTGGCAGGTCGCGATTTGAAGGTGAATATCTGAATGGGCTCGACAGGAAGACGGCGGCGGCTTCGGCGGCGGCGGCGGCGCGCGTTGATGTGGGAAACAATGTAGAGGTGTTATATTGTGCCGTGCATCGCTTGACTTGACTTGACTTGCCGAGAAAACCAACAGTTTGGTCGAATTTAGAACACGGTTTTCAAAATGTGCGGAAACGGTGTGGCGTGTGCCTTATCCCAATGCGTGGGCACAAACAGGAAACTCATGGGAGAAACCAGCCCCGTCGCGCAGCCGTTTGCCGACGACGTGACCGTCGAGGAGCTTGCAGTACGGCTCTCCCGTCGTCGTTCCTGACACAGTGCCGATGCATGCGCGTGACTCCCGCAGCACCCGTGCGCACACACAACAACGTGTGTGTGTTCGGGTGCCGCCTTTTCGTGCCCTTGTTCCCCTCGCAGGTGCCCTCTTCGATATCAGCCTGCCGTTTGACTACCGCGTCGCCGCCTTCGAGCAGTTCACCAACGGCACGCGCGAGCCCTCCCGCGCGCGCGCCCGTCGCCAAGCACACGCACGCCGCCCGGTGTAGCGCACCGGCCGCCGGAAGCCCCCTCGCCGCCGCCCCCCTCGCCGCCGCCCTCCTCGTCGCCCCCGCCCTCGCCGCCGCCGTTCTCGCAGCCGATGCCCTCGCCGCCGACGCCCTCTCCGCCACCGTCCTCGCCCTCGCTGTCGCCGCCCTCGCTGCTGCCGCTGCCCCCCTTGCTGCCGCCGCCCTTGCCGCCCCCGCCCCCATGGCCGCTTCCTCGCCGCCGCCGCCGCCACCACCTTCGCTGTTCGTACAGCCGCCGCCCTTACCGCCGCCGCCCTTGCCGCCGTCACCCTCCCTGCCGCCTCAGCCGTCTCCGCCTCGGTCGCTCACGCCCCCCACCGCCAACGCACAACGCTCGCCGCCGCTACCATCGGCATCGCCACCCGACAGCCGCTGCTGCAGTTGATAATCGACAGCCGAAGTCATGCTGTTGTATCATTAAGAAATCAATAAGCTTTTCGATACGCGACTACAGGGTCACAAGCTGAGCCACCTACATGCGGATGTGCGCGCACTACCTTACCAGAATTCGTCGAGCTCGAGCGCACCACCTCTGTGCGCCAGCCCTTGAGCTGTGCGCGTGCAAGCCACGCCACCTGCGAGTCCAGCAGGCCGTTGCCGCCGACCTTGAGCACCACGGCGAGGCCGTGCGTGCCATCGGCGCCCGCCTCGAGGACGAGCAGGTCGGCACGGCCAGGCCTGCAGCCGCTGGCCTCATGAAGGCGGCGCCGCCGGGCGAGCCGTCGACGAGGATACCTGCTGCGTCGCACCATGCGACGCACGCGACCTGCAGGCGCGTCTCGGGGTTGTCGTGCGCCTTGCCCGCGTCCGACCGGTTCTTCCTCTCCTTGTGGATGCCTCCACCACCATCGCCAGCACGTCTGCGTGAGCAAAGAGCAAAGGCATGTGGCGGGTCAGTCGAGGAGGCTGCGCATCACGGCAGTGTGCTCTCACCGCGCGTGTGACTCGGTAAAACCGAGTCGCACCCGACAAAACTCGCGCGCACGCGATGGCTTGCGCGCGGCGTGGTACCTCAAAGTGAGCGCAAGGGTTCGGAGGCGTGGCGGCACCTCTGTCGACGCGGCGTGGGTGCCTCCTTCGGCGTACGAGTCGGCGGCATGGCTGCGGCGGGTCGGCTGCTCTCAGGTACGGCCGAGCGCTGCTCCAGGCTTCTGGCACACGCCGCGCGCGCGAGCGCGGCGAGCAATTCGGCACACGGTCAAAAAACCGTGTGCGGAGAAAAAAAAGCGTGTGCCAGAAAAACAAAACCATGATTTCTTCTGCGCCCCTGGCCCCCCAAAAAGGAGGGGAGATTCCACTTCAAGGCAAGGAGGTGTCCGCCTCATACCGTATGCGATTGTGAGGGTTTCGACGAATCGCTCAGGACGGCGCCATGATGCCGTCCGACGTCCTCGGCTCGCCCACATCCACCTCAGCGCCACATTCTCCACCACAGCTAGTTCCACCGCCGCCACCACCGCCACTTCCTGTTGTGGGCGTACGCGTCGCAGTTGCCGAGGCGGTGCGGGACACCGATGTGGGCCCGCCTCTGCCGCCCACGACGACACTCCGTGGGCTTGCATCCGAGCTTGCCACCGATGTCGCCTTGGCCGTGTCGTCTGTGGCCGGGCCGAGTGACGTGCGGTCGCTGCAGGCTCTCGTGACGGCGCTGCGGTGCGAGCTGAGTGCGCAGGCCTCAGAGCTCGCGCGGAGGCGCGAGGGTCTGGCGACCGCCGAGAGGGAGCGAGTGCATCTTGCACAGGCGCTGCGCATGCTGGTCTCCGAGCGCGAGGAGACGAAAGCACGTCTGGCGGAGGCGAGAGCAAGGCTTGCGAGCCTGGACGACCTTCATACACAGGAGCGCAAGGAGGACACCCAGCTGTTCCAGTCGAATCTGCAGCGGCTCCTCGCAGACAAGGCGCGCCTGGTCGAGGAGGTCGAAGAGGGCGCGCACCAGAAGGATGTGCTGACCGAGGCGCTCGCGCGCGTACACCAGGAGCTCCGCCATTCCCAACGGTTGAATGAGGAGCGCGGTCTCCTTGCAGCCCAGCATTCAGAGGTGACGGAGCGGCTACAGAGCGCGCTGAGCGAGCGCGACAAGGCGCGGGTGGAGCTGCAGACGCGTGACAAGCAGCTCGAGGCAACACGTGGCGCGCTCGCCGCGCATGCGCGCGGCGTCGAGCGACTTCGCGCCGAACTCGAGGCGGCGACCGTCAAGTCGGGCGCCGTGGCGGCGCGCGCACGCCGTGACGAAACTGAGCGTCACGCACTCACGGCGGAGCTGCTCGACGTCGAGAGGGCGTGGGCGGCGGCGTTTGCGGACGCTCACGAGGTTCGCAGCCTTCGGAGCGCCGAGGTGGGCGCATGCCTCGGGTCGATCTCCGAAGCCGAGATGGAGGCGGCCGAGGCGCTCCGCACGGCGCGCGCGCAGCTCGCGCTTGCGGACGCTGCACGGCGGGATGCGGAGGCCGCGCGGTCGGCGCTCGCCGCCTTTCGGGAGGTGCGCGACGCCGATGCGAGCTCGAGCGTCGCCTCCCGCGAGCAGTCGGAGAGTCTGCTGGGTCAGCTGCGTGCCGAGCGAGATAGCTATCTCGCGGAGCTCGCAGCTCAGAAGCGCATCTCGGAGAGCCTGCGGTGTGAACTCAAGAAGGCGCTGCAGAGAGCTCAACCCAACGACGCCGCCAGCACCACCACCAGCGACAGCGCCGCCGCGGCCGCCACCACGGCCGCCGCCACTGCCACCGCCGCAGCCTTCGCAGCTGCCGCCACAGCTGCCGCCAGCACAGCTGCCGCCCCGGCCGTAGTAGTAGTAGACTACTCCCTTGCGAGTTGATGACCACGCTGCATGCAAATCAGAGTTGCCCAAGAGTTCCAATTCATTACACAACAAGCAAAATATCGTGTTCCCGTTACACGTACACCGGGTGGGTCTCAGCTGACTGCTGTCCGGTGCGCGTGGCCGTTTTCGTCGTCCCTCGGCGCTCTGCGCTGGGATGCACCGTCCGCAAAGACCAAAGTCGAGAGCGCCGGCGTGCGGTGGATATCAGCGTGTCACTGATTGCAATCAGTATCGCGATCCGTATTCCCAAACCACACCTCACCAGCCTTCTTTCCTGCCATTCCCCTGCTCCCCGACGACGCGCCACCCGCCCGAGCGCCACCACCCTCATTCCGATCCCCAAACCACGCGGCCCCTGCACGTCCATGACCAGCCTTCTTTCCTGCCTTTCCCCCGATGCTCCCCGTAGACGCCCGAGCACCACCCCTTCCCTTCCTCATGCTGGGAGGCGTCATGGGACTGGTCGGGTGGGGAGCGGAAGTGGCAGGGTGCAGCTCAGGACGGCGTCCTTGGATGGCCCTCAGGCTGCGCTCAGGACGGCGCCCGCGGACACTCAGCACGGCACTTGCCTTGGCGGGCGGATCGGGCAGCTGGCTCTCTACGTCCATGAACCGGCTCAGCCAGTAGCCTTCCCCATAAGTGACCAGGATCTCGTCTCCGCTGACAATGTCTCGCGTCGCTTGCGTTGCCAGATGGCAGCCTTCGAGCGTCACATGGTCCGCGTTGGCAGCGGCGCGGGTCGCCACTCGGTACGTGGCGGCGCCTTCTGGTGATGCGCAAACGACGCCGTCGTTCGTGAAATGGCCCAAGTATGCCGGGTTGTCGGCAAGGCGCGGGTCGCCCACGCAGCTCAGGGTGGACGACGCGCAGATCTCATATTGACGCGCATCGGCACTCGTCACGCGGTCCACGTCCCTCTCACCCATTGGAATGTGGACGCCAAAGACGACACCGCTGCACAGCTGCTTGCTAGCGCTCATGGCCACTTGCCCATCCTTCCAGTATAGGAGCGCATCGCCCGGGTAGAGCGTGATCAGCTCACCAGCCCGAATGTCTCGCGTTGCAAAGAGGCCCGTGCCGCCATCTTGGAGCCGGCTCGGTCCGGTGCGGCAGCGGTTCAAGTGGAGGTCTGCACACCGAGTGGCCAGCATGTTCATGCACACGCGGTCCTGCGTGAGCTCGCCAGTCTTGCGATAGTGCGCACGGACCTCGGACAGTCGAAGGGCGAACTCTTCCAGCGTCAAGTCATCGAGGATGGGAGGTGCGACCTCGGGCGCGGCCCTGCACCGAAGTGCTCGTGCACGATGGCGCCGATGCACGAGGTGCCGCTGCGACGACTTGGCCACTTGAAGCGCTCCATGGCTGTGGTGTATGCACGCTGCTGCAAGGAGCAGGCAAGCTTTGAGCATTTCCCCTCTTGAGTTGCCAAGAGAGGAAAATCTCGGTGTTATCGGTGGAATACTATTGATGATCCGATGTTGCGTCTTTTCATCAGTCGAAATTGTCCGCACGGCGGGTGCTCGGACCAAAGCCAAGAAGCCCGCAGTTTGGGGTGTGAAATCAAAATTCCCGTGCTTCCCAAGTTAGGCAAATGAAGTGTGAATGTTTCATGATGATTGCGCTCGCAATCGCTCGTGCTACATAAGCACCAATGGAGGGGGACTGGACCGACGGTGCCGACGTTCGAAAATTATTGGCCGAGTATACAGGCGGAGAGACTGGCGTCGACGCCCTGCGCTCTCTCGCGCTCGCGGCCGAGCGGACCTGTGCTTTGGGGGCGCCACGAGCAGCCATTGTGCTCAGGGGTGGCGCCAAGCTCAACCTTCCCGAGCTCCGCTCGCCTTGCTTCGGCTCGTCGGCGCTTTCGGTCTGGCTGTGGGTGTGCCTGGATGATATGCCAGTTGACTCGCCACTCAACGTGCTGTGTGCCCTCCAAGGCTCGGGCACTTCGTTTGAGGTCGTGGTGCGGGGCGGCGGCTTCTTCGGTGTGCGCGTAGTGACGCCCAAGGGAGGCGTGCAGATGCTCGAGGCGCTGTCACCGCTCGAATCGGGGCGCTGGCATATACTGATTGTCGACCACACCGCTCCGCCGCGCCGGCTCTTCAACTTCGGGCGCTCGCCAAGCTGCGGCACCGTGCGCCTCTTTGTGGACGGAGCATGCGTGCTTGAGGGTCCTCTCGAGTTCCCGTCGCCGACGAGCGCGCTGCGCCACTGCAGCGTGGGCGCACCCGCCAGCATGGCTGCACCGACCGGCCCTGCCAGCCCTGCTAGCCCGGCCAGCCCTGCCAGCCCGAGTGGCGCGGACGAGCCCTTTCCGGCGGCAGTGCCTTTCGCAGGCGAGCTGAGCGAGATGCTGCTACTGCCCTGCACCAGCGGTGTGGAGGCTGCGGTGGATGCGGTGCGGCTGATGCGCATCGAGCCGCGGTGCACGTTGCACGAGGCCGCCCTGCGCTGCGGGCTGCGACCCTCGCTCAGCTTCCACCCGAGCGCTCTGACCGTTACGGGCGCCGTGGTGGGCGCCTCCTCCGCCAGGCCCACCACGACCATTCCCGCCGCACAGCTGGGTGTGAAGGAGGCGCTGGGTGTGAAGGATCCACACCCAGCTGTGGCAGTTTCGTCAGCGGCGGTGCCTCCTTCACACCCAGCGCCTCCTTCACACCCAGCTCTGGCAGTTTCGTCAGCGGCGGTGCCTCCTGAGGCGCTTTCCGCTGTGCTCCCACCCGTGCATGCAATCGCACCCGTGCATGCAATCGCACCCGTGCATGCAATCGCACCCGTGCATGCAATCGCACCCGTGCTCCTCGAGAGGCGACGCGACGCGCGCGACGCCATCAATGCCATCGGCGGCCTCCGTGTACCCCTCCTGCTCATGGGACGTCTCCAACTGGATGAGTGGATGCTCAAGCAGCAGCAGCAGCAGCAGGCGGCCACTGCCGGCGGCGGCGGCGGCGGCAAATCAGCAGCAGCAGGCAGCAGCAGCGGCAGCAGCGGGCTGGAGAAGGATACCGACTCGGCGCTCGCTCGAGACGGCGCCCTCGCTCGAGACGGCGCCCTCGCTCGAGACGGCGCCCTCGTCGAGCTGTTGCGCATGCTTCGCGCCCTATTATGGCATCGCCCCGTTGCACATGCATGCATGCTCCACCAGGTTCGTTGATTGCCACTGATTGCCACTGATGACCTGCGGCCGAGCTCGAAGCTCCACCAGGTTCGTTGATTGCCGTTGATTGCCACTGATGACCTGCCTTGCCTGCAAGTGCTCACTACAACGCGCTCGCACGCCCGCCCCGCCCAGGACGGCGCCGCGCTCCTCAGCTGGCTGCTCCTCCGCGTGCCGGCCCGCCAGCTGAGCGCCGTCGCGGTCGAGCACCTCGCGGCGTTGCTCGACGAGGCGACCGCGACGCGCGAGCTCCTCGCGCTCGTGCGCGAGCGATCCGCCGGCGTCGTGTTGGGCGGCGGCGCTGCTTCGGGCGGCGCCCACCACGGCGCGGCCAGTGGCGCGGGCGGTGCCCAGCACGGCGCCCCGGCGGCGTGGTCCGAGGTGCTCGACCTGAGCGTGGGCTATCAAGGGCGAGAGGCGAGACCACCCCTCGCCGAGGCCAACCTGACCGAGCAGCTCGAGGTCGGCATCCTGTGCGACCTGCGCATCTGGGCGCGCGCGTGCCCGGAGGCGCAGCTCGCCCACTTGAGATTGCTCGGGGAGCGGCTCGGATTGTCACCGAGATTGTCGCCGAGATTCGCACCGAGCGCGGCGCGATCTGCGCCCACCTCGCCGCTCCCCCTCGTGGGCGCCGTCGTGGGCACCAAGGCCGCCGTGCCGAGCGCCGTCCCGAGCGCGACCCTCCGCGCCCACGTCACCGTCCGATTCCTCCTCAACGGGCTACGCAGCCTCGCGCTCAGCACGGCGCTCAGCAGTACTGAGGCCGGTACCGGCACCGGCACCGGCACCGGCGGCGGCGGCGGCAGCGGCGGCGGCAGCGGCAGCGGCAGCGGCGGCGTGGACGCTGGCGCTGGGTTGAAGAACGTCTTCCTCGCTTTCGCCGAGCTCGCTGGCGCTCTACCGCCCTCGGACGCGGACGTTCATCTCGTGCTGACGTGGCTCACGGACACACGCGTGCCCACGACGACGCTGCTGCGCGTGCCGCTCCTTGGGCTGCTCGAAGCTTGGCTGACGAGCGCCCACGACGACGCGGCGCGCGCTGGTGGTGGTGGCGCTGGTGGCGCCGAGTTGGGCACTTTCCGCGGGGACGGTGAGGGGGGTGATCTGGCGGGCGGGAGATTGGGTGGGGGCGGCGGTGCCTTCGCGCGTCACATGTCGACGCCGAGCCGCCCGTCTGCCTCGGCGCCCCTGCCCGGGACGGCGCCCCTGCCCAGGACGGCGCCCCTGCCCAGGACGGCGCCCCTGCCCGGGACGGCGCCCCTCTCGGGATCGGATGAAGTCTCGGCGGCCAGAGGGAGGGGGAGCGCCGTCCCGAGCGCCACCAAGGGGCGTCCCGAGCGTGCCTCGAGAGAGGAGCCGTCACAGCGCCGTCCCGAGCGCGCCACGAGAGAGGGGGCGGCCCAGCGCCGTCCCGAGCGCGCCTCGAGAGAAGAGCCGTTGGCGCCGCCGACGGCGCAGCGTGTGCTGGCCGCGCTTGCTCTACGAGGCGGCGTTCATTTGCTACTGGCCCAGCTGCAGCCCGAGGTGCTCGACACGGCGCCCGAGGTGCTCGGTACGGCGCGCGACGTGCCGCCGCCGCCGCCGCTGACGACCGATGTGCTCGAGGCAGCGCTCGGCGCGCTCGTCGCCTACTTTCGTGTGGCACCGCTCGAGGTGAGCTTGGCGGCGGAGGAGCTGGAGGCGGAGGAGTGGCTCGTGGCCCGCATCCCGAGCTGGACGCGCATGCAGGTGCCCAACACGGCGCCACACAATGAGCCGCTCGGTGTGCGATGCTCTGCTGCTGCTCGCCACCGAGACGAGCGATCCATACGAGCGCCGTCCCGAGCTCGGGCGGGCGGCCATCCCCTCGGCACTGCTCGGTACTGCTCGGTGCACGCCCCTACCCTCGTGCAGTGCCACATCCACCACGCTCTTCTCAAAGTACGTGGACGAGCCGCCC
>JWZX01002633.1:0-34730 GCA_001275005.1 Chrysochromulina tobinii | reverse complement strand
GGTGGCGAGGGCGGCGGCGGCGAGGGCGGCGGCGGGGACGGCGACGGCGGCGGCGGCGACGGCGGCGGTGGTGCTTGAGCCTTTGGATGTGGGCAGAGGCATACGAACACGACGAGCGTGTTCAAGCGCGCAAGTCCGATGCCCATGCTATCACGCGTGGTATGAGCATGAGAATGAGACGCACCGGCCAGGGCAGCGACGGCTTTTCACCCTGCGTTCGCGTTTCAACGCTGCGTGTTTTTTTCCTCGGCGTCCCCGACGCCGCGGCCGCATTTTGGCCAAACTTTTCAGCGATTTTGAGAGAGCACTCGACAGTAAATACACAGCCGTGAACACGTGTCAGTCAACTCGGAGCACTCTCGCGCCCCGACACCAGGCCTTTCTCACAAACAATTCAGTTGAGACGCAACACCACGAGCAGGGACGACGGACGAGCACTCAAGGCGAGCACTTTACCAGCGCAGGCCACATTTGCCGACCGCTTCAGCGCTTCAGGCAGGGGAGCAAAGGGGAGCGGGGGGAGTGTTATCGATTTTGGTTGATTACTGGCATGGACCTTCTGGGTTTGTTATCAGGATGTGTATCCTGATGTATCCTGCGTCATATCCTGAAGGATACACGTATCCTGATGTATCGTTGTATCCTGAATTCCTGATGTATCTCAAACGTATGTTCTTAGAAACTTATACATGCTCTGAGTTTATATATTCGAAGAGAAAACTAACCTTTGACCCTAAGCTATATGAAACATTTAGCAAAGCTATATGCCACGGCTCGAGCCTCGACAGCTCGACAGCTCGACAGCTCGAGTGCTCGACAGAGGTCCTCGACAGCTCGTGCAGCTACTCGACAGCTCGACAGAACTCGACAGCTCGACTCGACGCGTCGACGCTACGTCCTACGACGGCTCGAGCCTCGACGGACGCGTCGCCCAGCGAGATCTCAGCGTTCGGAGTCAGCCTCCGAGCCTCGACAGGCTCGACATACGACAATTGGACAAATTAACCGATAACCCGTCTCCCGTGCAAAGCGTGCATGCATATTGATAATGATTATAGCTCGGTCTTTATAGCTCGACAAACCAGTCGAGCGGCTCGACACAGGAACTCGACTGGAGTTTTTTGTGGTGTTTTGTGACCAAGGGACCTGGCGCCCTTTCTGGAGCGAGCTCGGAACTTTGTCGAGGGAATGATGGGACCGCTCAACATTTCAACCTAGTACCCGACCGCGCTCGTGCTCGTCCGTCGTCCCAGCCACCAGACCTGCAAGCTTCGCTTGGAGGTCCACTACCAGCATTTGGCTAGCGGCCCGAAGCTTGGCCGCCTCGGCCGTCTCGATCGCCGTGTGGAGCGCCTGCACCTGCCGCCGACCGTGGCGCGAGTTCAAGAAGGCGGAGAGCGCCTCTCGCGAGCGCGCCGACTCGCGCTCGAAGACCTCCAGTTGCTCGCGTGCCATCCGCTCCGCGAGCCGGTCAGCTGCCAGCTGCGAGCGCTGCGCATCGCTGCGCGCCAAGCCGACCTTGTCGGGGTCAGGTCGCACGCCGAAGGCGGCACCGTTGGAGGTCGCGGCGTGCTGACCACGCCCATTCTCACCCTCGCCGCCGCCACCACCGCCGCTGCCTTCCTCCGTCGGCTCGAGCCTCGGCGGTGGCGGTGGTCGCCAGATCGAGGCAGCCCTGGGTGCTGATGTTGCGGATGCTGGTCTCGCCCCGCTCTGCCTGGTGACCCGCGCCGCGGCGATAGAACCCTCCGAGCCCCACGAGTAGCCCGCGGGGAGAGGCGCCATCTGCTTGGGCGGCAGGCTCGATCCGCCTCCGGGCATCGCGACCGTTGATGCGACCGTTCCAACCGTCATAGTGCACGCGTGCCCAGCAACCGACAGCCCATTTGATGCCACCGAGGTACGGGTACCACTCATGTTGCGAGGGGCCGCGCGGTGCGCCGGCGGCCGCGCGCCCTTTTGGAGGCTCGGGTTCAGGCTCGGGGCGCTGGGCTGTTCGCCTCACGAGCACCAACCCCTCTTGGTGCCTTAGGCGCTGCAGCGTCTGCTGGCTGGCCGCAGGTCCGATGATCGCCATTCGCAGCACAGGTGGTGCGCGGTGGCTCGCGTCCGAGGTGGGCACGTAGACGTTGGACGGTTCAGTCCGGTGTTGCGTCGTCGTGCCGTTGCCCTGGCCCATGGACCTCGCAGCGCTGGCGGGCGCTGATGAGGGCCGTCCCGACGTTCCAGCGTCGCCCGTGCAGCATGCGCTGCTAGCAGGAGTCGGAAGCAGCGACGGCGGCTCAGGTGCGGACGTCGAGCCTGGGAGCATCGGCATTTGGGAGGAGAAACTCAAGACTAGTCAAGTCAAGTCAAGTCAAGTCTAAGTCAAGTCAAGTCATCTCCGCCCACTCCCATCCACCACTGCTGGCTACCGGAGCACATTCGATAGGCTTCCGTATGGTTGTCTGTTGTTTATGTATAGACTTGACTTGACTTGAGGCACACGTCAAGAGGCAAGACACGTACAAATCCTACCGTCATCTCCGGCCAGCCCTTCCACCACTGCTTGCCTCAGAACTACAATCGATAGGCTTCGTACGGCTGTCTGTTGTTTATGTTTAGACTTTTCTTGACTTGACTTTTAGAGTCAATTTTAGAGATGTGTTTCGCGGTTATATTGCACGAGGCGGTTTTTCAATAAACCCTTGTCAATACATGTAAAAGAAAAGACCGATTTATGGATTTCAATACTAGATATCATTCAGTATCAATACCGTAACTTCAATGACCGTGTTTCGCGTTATTTCGTCGCGTTTCCGTTTGCCCCTCAAAAAGTTCATGTCTCGTGAGCGCGCCGTGAAAACAACAAAACATCACTCCACCTTCCCACCGTCAAAGCAAAGCAGAAGTGCACCCACAGCGATGGTATGAATGTCGGCTCAATGTCGCAGGGTGTCCTGTGGGCGAAGTTCAAGATGAAGTTCAAGTTTCTAGAACATAAACAACAGACAACCTAACGGAAGCCTATCGAAAGTGCTCTCGAGGCTAGCAGTGTTAAAGTGTTGCAGTGGGGGTGAGTGAGTCGACGGAGAAGATGAGACACAACGGAAGGAGCACGAGCGGGAAGGAGACCAGGAGGAGACACGCCACAGGGTACTAGCCTGCGTGCCCTCAGAGTACAGATAGAAACTTGAACTTGAACTTGAACTTGAACTTGAACTTGACATGAAATTCCCCCACCGCAACTCAGGGGGTCCTGCCAATGTGTAGGTAGCTTAGTAAGTTACAAAGTTCTCTCTTGACATGAACTTGAATTCTTGAAGTTCAAGTTCAAAAAAGAACTTGAACTGTGGGCGACCGCTCCTATTCCTATAGCCAATTTTGGGAGGCCAGCTCGTGTGTTTGAATTGCCGGACTCACGACTCGACCCTCAACTTCTCGCGCCGTGCCAGTGTTCACGAAAATGGTCAGCACATCTTCGTGTGAATGCACCCGCTCAGAGGAAGCCGCTGCACTGCGCTGCTTGCGTTCTTTTCTGAATCAGCACAATGGCGGGTGAGGAGCGCCGCGACCACCGCTGCGCACGCGATTGCGCTCCGACCGTGCAGTAGCCTCCGCAATCAGCTGAGCAGCACTGCGCCCCGGACCGGAGTTGCAGCCGAGCAGCAGCTTCCAGTCAGCGACGCGAGTGTGTGTGGCTGCTCTGCTGCTGCTGTCGCCTGGTCTCACAGCTGCCCTGTCCCGCGCACCGTCAGGCACTGCACCGCGGCCGGATGACGACTACGACTACCTCTTCAAAGGTGCGCGCCGCCCGCCGCCGACGCGTTGCCTGCGTGCTGGTGCCGGCTGACCACGAATGCTCTTGCTGCGCAGTTGTGATCATCGGTGACTCTGGCGTCGGCAAGTCCAACCTGCTCAGCCGATTCACGCGGAACGAGTTCCACCTCGACTCCAAGTCGACGATTGGCGTCGAGTTTGCGACGCGCAGCATCTCGCACGATGGCAAGATCATTAAGGCACAGATCTGGGATACTGGTGCGCTGCCGCTGCTGCTGCCGCTGCCGCTCGTCCTGCGTTGGCGGGGCTCTGCCGGGCAGTGCGGCGGCCGCGCGAGCGGGGCTTGGGCGCATGCCTGGCTAAGCTCGTCCTCCGCTCCGCCTCTCTGCCCGCGCGCGCAGCTGGCCAGGAACGCTACCGCGCCATCACCTCGGCGTACTACCGCGGCGCGGTCGGTGCGCTCCTGGTGTACGACATCTCGAAGCGGCTGACGTTTGAGAATGTGGAGAGGTGGCTCAAGGAGCTGCGCACGCACGCGGACCCGTCGATCGTGGTGATGCTCGTGGGCAACAAGTGCGATCTCAAGCACTTGCAGGTGCGAACACGCCCGCGAGGTTGCGCCCGCGAGACGGACACTGGGCGTGAGGCGGCTGGTACAGAGGCGGCTGGTTCAGGGCGGTGCACCGCCTGTATGTGACGCCGCCCCTCACACGGCGGCGGCGTTTCGAACCATGAGTAGTAATCGGCGGACTCCTCTCTCATCGTCGCGGCGGCGTTTGCTGTAGCCGTGGCAGCGGGCGGCCACGCCTTGGTGTTTGCCCTGTGGCCGAACGTGCGGCGCACTCCTGTGGGATCTCTTCTGAGCACTCCTATGGGGTCTGCACTCATGTGGGGATGTGCGGCGCACTCCTTTGGGGTCTCTTCCTAGCGCGACGCCCACGCATGCCACGTGCCTCTTCTCCCATCGCGTGATTCGCTCCCTACGCCTCTTGACCCGTGCCTCGCCGTTCGCGCAGGCTGTGATCACGGACGACGCCAAGAGCTTCGCCGAGCAGAACAACCTTGCGTTCATCGAGACCTCTGCGATGGACTCGACCAACGTCGACGTGGCGTTCGAGACGATCCTGATCGAGATCTACCGCATCGTGACCCGCAAGACGCTCGACCCGACGGGCGACAACAAGCCGGGTGTGCCTGGCGGTTCGCGCATCGTCCTCGAGCCTGCCGCCGGTGGCAAGAAAAAGGGAGGCTGCTGCTAATAAAATCATCTCCCTCGCGCTCTCGGTGCTGCGAGGGCTGGCGGCTTGGCTGCTCGACGGCGAGTTGGTGAAGCGACATGCAGCAATATGCGTGCTTGTGACCTTCGGGGGAGGGGTCTCTCGGGCAGGATTCTCTTTAGACCCGGCTTGTGGACGCTCCACACGAGCGCTCTCGTGCTGCACGCCTTCGCGGCGAGGCATTGTACGCGCGCGGGCGACCGGCGAGTCGCGTGCGTCCCCTATGCACGATGCATGTGTTGCGCTCGGACTGTCGCATCGAGTCTCCCGGGGTCGGTATGAGCATTGTGTGTGCGCTTTGTAGGCCGAGCCATGGCGTGACCGTAGTGTGGGTGTCGCGTGCAATGTGTGAATGAACAATCTGATAGAGAGAGAAATGTGTTTCAGGACGCGTGGACGCCGCGGTCAAGCCGCGTCCAAGAGAACAGCGGCTACGAGGCTGCCTTTGGCTCGCGGCCTGTCCGGTCCACGGACCACGCTCTAACCACGCTCCAGGGCGGGCGGGTGCGATCCGTGGGCGCGCCGCCGATTGGCGGGGGGCCAACGGCAACTCCAACAGCCGCCCCGCGGCCGCCAAACTCGATCGGGACCGTCGGCGGCGACCGGGCGGCAGGCCGGCGCCCGCCTCGGCCGTTACTCGGCCGCTAGCCTCGCGCGCCACTGCCTCCTCGCGCCCGACCAGCACCAGGCGAAGCGTGCGGCGACACTTGCGATCCCCGAGCAATACCCGAGCAAGCTGCAGGGCGCGAGGCCCGGGACGGGCGTCCGCGCGAGGTCCGCACGAGGTGGCAGGGTTCCGTGCTGCCGTCTGCCGAGGTCCGCGCAAGGCGTCTCCGTGCCGACGGTCCACGTTAGGTCCACGTTTTGCGGGCGCCCATAAGATTGGGTTCGGGTTCGGGTTCGGGTTAGGCGGGCGCTCATGAGATCATGCCACATGCGGTATGGAGTTCCATGGGAGATCATTCAGACCGCAGATCAGAGAGAGAGAGCCACTGTCCAACAGCATGCGTGCATGCGGGTGAGGAAGCCCCGCACGCCCCCCAGATTAGGAAGCCCGCACGCGCCATATTAGGAAAGCTTCTTCACGCCCAACATTAGGATGAGTGGTACAGCCCGAGTCCTTCGGCAGGGTGCTCGCGCCGCCGTCTGGCATCCTCTTCCTTGATTCGAATTCTGTGACCAGACGTATGCACCATAGACCTCCGCAACGATAGAGCTCTGAAGAAGGTGGCGCACGTCGCGGCGCTATAGGGTGGGCACCGGCGGCTCCGCAGGCGCGCATTCCAAACTTTCCTCGGGAGGTTCCGCCCCGAGCGCCGCCCCGAGCGCCGCCGCCCCCTCACCCTCGGATGGATCCCAGCGTTCGGAGAGATCGAGGGAGACGGCGGCGTCGGTCAGGTCGGGCGACGTGGCGAGCAGCCGCTGGCGCCCTGTCTTGGCGACCGCACGCAGCTCGGTCACGGTGAGGTGCTCGTGCATGCGCACGTGAGCTTCGACGGCCAGGCCCGCGGGAAGGTAGAAGACGTCGACGCGCGAGACCTCGATCACCTCGGGCAGCTCACAGAGCTTTGCAGCGACGTCCTCTTCGACCACATGGTGAGGGCGCGTCTCGGCGAGCCGCGAGGTCTGCAGCGGGCACGAGACGTCGTGCGGCGACGTATCCACGTGCACGAGCACCTCCGAGACCTCGGGTACCTCCTTGAGCACGGCGAGCCGCGCCTCCTCCGCGAGCCGATGGGCGGACGAGGCCGAGAGACGTGGGTCGACCCGGATGGCGAGGTCGATGAGCGACGAGCCCCCCATCGTGCGCGAGCGCACCTGGTCCACGTGCTCGACACCCACGACGGCGCGCGCCGCGTCGCCCGCCGCCTGCATCACGCCGTAGTCCGACGTGTCGGTGAGTTGCGCGAGGGCCTCGAGGCTAATCCTGAGGCCCATCCATGCGACCATGAGGCCGACGAGCAAGCCAGCTAGAGGGTCGAGGACACGCCAGCCGATCATCGAGCCGCCGATGCCGACGACGGCGACCACCGACGAGAGCGCATCCGAGCGGTGGTGCCACGCGTTCGCCAGCAGCACGGGAGAGCGAACTCGCCGCCCGACCGCCGCGGTCGCCTGGTAAAGTGCCTCCTTAGAGACCACAGAGACGATGGCCGCCCAGAGCGCGACGCTGCCGAGCGGCGCGACGGCTGGGGCGCGGAGCGCGGCGATGGCGGACGCGCCAAACGAGCCGCCGACGCCCATGAGCAACGTGCCGATGGCGAGCGAGCCTACCGACTCAAACCTGCCATGACCGTATGGGTGGTCGACATCCGCGGGCAGCGAGGACATGCGCACGGAGAGCAGCGTGAGACCGTCCGAGAAGAGGTCGGAAAAGGTGTGGCCCGCGTCCGCGATCATGGCGGTCGAGTGGCCGTATACCCCTGCGAACGCCTTGAAGACGCCCAGAAAAAGGTTCACCCACGCGCCTACCCAGGTGATGCGCGATCCGTTCTCCTCATACTCAGCCTTCTTCTGCTGCGATCGAGTAGGTGATCCCGATCCATGGCGTGAGATGATCGAGTACGCAATGAGCGCGTTCATGAGCAGCGGCCGGAAGATTTGCACCTGCAGGTACTGGCCCGCGCTCGCAATCACTGGCCAAGGCCGCGGCGGCGGCAGCTCTGTGGCGACGTCGGCGGCGGCGACGACGACAGGCCAACGCCGAAGGACCGTTGACGCCACGACGGGCCGCGCGTGCGATACTGGATGGCTCCACGGCAGCGTGACGAGGCCTACTGCCAGCACCAAGGTCGCCATCCGAACTCGCCGGGCAAGGAATCGCTGTGAAATGAGTGTGAAATGCCGTTATTGCACTAACCGCCGAATGTGACAGTCTTCGAATCGAATCTATCGCTTTTTCGTTCACGCAAAACGAGCCAAACACTGTCGGCTTCGAGCGTCGGACACGAGAAGCTCTCACAACGGTGCCGACTTTCATCGTCGGTGGACGCCCGCCCATGCGCCGTAAGGCGTCGCTAATTCTGCCGCTGCTTCATTTGCTGCCGTCGAAGGTCATCGCACGATGGGAAATATTTGAGGGCTACGATGCCTCAAGCGGCCACAACTTTGCGGTGCCTCTCGCTGCCAACGCTATTATACCGACGGACTGCATCACGGCCTGCGAGCGTGTGGCGGACTGTCATGGCTTCGTGTACTCGCAGGTGCTAGCGACGAGCGGCTGCTACTTTCGCAGCGATAGCGCAGCCGAGCTCGCAGAGAGCCGCCGCTCGTCATCCGGCGCGACGCTCTACGTGATGGTGACGAGCCCTGCGGTGGACGAGGCTCGGTTCTGGCTGGACGTGGTGATCGCGTCTTGCGTGATGAGCGTCTTGGTGGTGGGTGGCGGTTTCCTCTGGTGCGTGCTGGCGCAGCGATATAGCTCCATGCCGTCTCCGCGGGATTCTCCTCGGGACTATACCGTGTCGTATTCACGCCCACAGCAGAGTCGATCTTCGAACAAGTTATCTCCGAGTGGAGATCATCGGGGAGCTCCTCGCGATCTAGTGTAATGGCGCAGCAGCGGCTTGGTTGCCGAGCGCATCATGAGGGAGGCTGACACGAACGCCACACGACGATACGCCACTGCGCTTGCCGTCGCGGTGCGAGCCCGTGGGTGCGAGACGCGTCCCGCTCCACAGCCGAGCGGAGCACGAAGGTTCGTGCGTGCGTGACGCCCGTCTGGTCTAGCGACGCGTTTCTCCGCGCGACGGTGCGTGCGGCTTCCCTGACACTTCAGTTCTAGGCGAATGTGTATTGATATTTTTAGCGCGCGTTTGCGATCGGCGAGCCGTGCTGGCGACGCCCGGACCGCGCTCCCGCCTCACCCCGCTCCCGCCCGGCGGGCCGCACACGTGCCGCGGGCGCGCGGCCTCCACAGGCACAGCGCACACCGGTCACCGCAGGTTGAAGGTTGTTCTCGAACCTAGTAAAATATTTCTAGATCGTAATATACATCCCGTATCTCGCGCGCCCCGCACCGCCGGATTGGCGTGCGTGTTCAACCTTCAACGATCGATGTTGAGCTAACCATACGATCAAATTCGTGCGATCCGCCATGACGCCACTCGGACGCGCGGCGCCACAGGCGACGTGAGCAGTGGAGCTGGAGGTCGTCCCGGGGCGCTGTCTCCGCGGCCTGCGCGATTCGCTGACAGCGGTTGGGCGGAATGGAGAATCAATGTAGAACGAAGCGGCGCGGCGGCAAAGCCCCCGACGCCGCTCTGCGCTCGCGCTCACTCGACGAGCTTGCTCACGTCGCGGCCAAGTGACGTGTCCTCGAAGCTCGAGTGCGAGCTCTCCTCGAGCAGCTCGAGCAGGCTTGGCAGTGGCGAGGCTGCCCACATGCGCTGCCACGAATTCTCAAGCGGGGGGGCGTCGGTTAGCCGGTGCGGGACGAGGTGCATCTGCTCGGGTGTCGCTCCGTATGGCGCCATGCCCGCGGCCGCGGCGCGCGCGAACATGGCGTCGAGCTGTGCAGGCGCCATCGTGGGCGAGCGTGAGAGGAAATTGATGCCCTCAAAGATGCGCACCCCGCCACGCTCGAGGCACTGGAACTGGATCGCCTCAGAATATGCTCCACTCGCGTCGGATTGGACGTCGACGATGAAATTGGGAAAGGTGACGCCGAAGCCACTCTCCCTGAGCACGCCCGGCTGTGCCGGCTCGAACTGCCCGTACAGAAAGTAGTGCGCGCCGTTGGCCACGGGCGACTTGTCCCAAGAACGCGGCGCGGCGAGGGGCGCAGGGCCGCGCAGACTAAAGTCATCGAGCCAGCGCGTCTGACACGTCGGAGGGTACTCGCAAGGGGGAGGGACGAGAGTGAGGGACGAGAGTGAGGGACATATGGTGGAGGCTAAGGGCTCATACGATTGGAGGCGAGCAGCTCGCGCGCGGCGCTGGCGCGCTCATCTGACCTTGTCGGACGACAGCTCAATATCCAGAGTGACGTCGTACGTGTCCTTGAATTGGGTGTAGTCGTGGAATGCGTGCTCGTACCAGCGCCCAGTGTACTTGGTCTTGTCAAAGGACGCCATCGTGGGCTGGCGCACCTGCTCGTACGTCGGGCATCCCTTGATCCCGTCGTCCAGCGCCAGATTGTAATCTCCAAGCCCGTTGGTGCCCTCCAGGCCAGTACCCACGTAGTTAATGAAGAGACCAATTAAGGCCACGTTGAGGGCCGTCCGCGCCTGCGGCAGCTTCGCGAGCGCACCGATGACAACAACGTTGCCGAGCAGGAACGTCACCGGTAACAGCTCTGCAATCTGCGGGCCCGGCGAGCCATGCAGCACCTCGCTGATCCACAGCGCCGGCTGAAGCAGCGGGTGCATCGCCGCGAAAAAGAGCCAGAATTGGAAGGGCGCCCAGAAGCCGTCGCCGCTCACGCCACTCGCGCCAATGGCCTGCCACTGCGCTGCGAAGGTGGCAAACGCTGGCGAGTGCAGCAGCGTCGTGGCTAGCGTGCCGACCGCAGCGACAACCGGGAGCTTGTCCAGCAGCGAGGAGGCGGCGTCCACAGGTGGTGGCGAGTCAAAGGTGGCGGCGACCTCAGGGTCGGAATCGGCGAGCCGAAGGAGCGGTGCCGCCGATGCACGAACTCCGTAAAATTGTGGCGCTGGACTTAGTCGTGGGGCGTGGAAGCCCGATGCGGCACAGAGGAGGAACATGGGCAGTGACCAAGGACGACCTCATCTCTCAATCCGCTTCGGAGATTGAGGGAGATTAGTGCACGTCATAAACATTGTCCTCGTGTTCCGCTGTGTGCCGTAGTATGCGCATTGTCAAAATTTCGTGACGACGAAACCCGATCTGAGCAAGCGCCTCGTTATCCGCACTTTCGCGCATGCCAGCACCAACGACGCGTCGGGCGCTGCTACTTCACACCATCCCGCTGGTACTCCAGTGCCGATGGCCGGCGGCTGCCATGGCGATGCCTCGGCTCATTGATGAACGGTTTGGACGCCTCCGCAATCACTACATTCTCTTGCGACCGGGCGAGACCACGTTCGAGGCTGCAGGGCTCGTGGATTCGAATCCTATCAACAAGGGCGTGTCGGATCGCGGACTGACGGACAGAGGCCGTGAGCAGGTTCGTCAAACTGTCAGCGAGCTTCAGGCACGAGGCATCACCAGCCCGATCGTCTTCTACGACAATGGCGCCCGAGCCACACAGACTGCTGAGATTGTGGCGAGCTTGCTCACAGTCCCAAGGGCTCGTATGGAGCCTGAATTCCGCTGGCTCGAGGCGCGCGGGCTAGGCGTGCTCGACGGCACCCCCTTGACCCAAGCGCTCGCACGCATGCGTGAACTCGATGCGATGGACGATGTTCCGGAACCGAACGATGATGGGACACCGAACGACTCGCTCAACGAGGTCTTCACGCGGCTGCGCAACACGATCCTTAAGATCGAGACGTGCTACTCGGGCGAGGACGTCGTGCTCATACCGGGCGATTCGAACGTTCTCTCCGTGCTCGCGGCGGCCACTTGCGGCGTCGAGCTGCAGCAGCATGCCCGCTTCACACTGCCACCCGGCGGTTTCTACGACCTTGCCGAGCTCGTGCGCGCCACGGACGAGAACCGGTTTGAGGGCCTCGTGCTCCCTTTGCCTTCGGAGGAGTCAATTGCGGCGGGGCGGGCGGCAATCAGGGAGATGGGACCGAGGATCTTCTCGGACACGTCCGCAGGCTCGTGGGTGCTCGGCCCCGGGGTCTTGAGATGACCCGGGGGGTACCCCGGGTCTAATATTAGGCGTGCGCACTGCACTAAGGAGTAAGGTCTAAGCCTCAACTGAGTGCACATACCTTATATGGAAAGACGCCCGCAACCCCCACCCAGAGCAGCAACATGCACGAAGAACACCTCTCGACCTCTCCCCGCCCGGGCCGAAGATGCGGGTAGCAGTTGGCGAACAGATCTTCACACATGCTTCACGAGAGGCAACTCTAAGGAGTACTCTGAGGTACATCGGCCGGACACCCTCCGCTTGGCCGTCCGCGGTTAACCTTTGTCGGAGATTTGTCGGAGAATCGAAGGACGACTAACTGGCAAGTGGAGCTCGGTCATGATCTCGGCAATCATCTCGGCTCACTCTTCCATCGCGCGAGAGCGCATTTGAAAATAGGAATGGGATGGAGAGGCCGGCGCAAGCATTGATCCCTTCCCAACGAGCTGTATACGACGAGCTGGAGCTTGTCGTGAGCTTCGCTATGTCTTTAGCGCAATATACTCTATTCTGGAGCGCGAAAGTGCATGTCTGAGGTCAGATCGGCTGCTTCTTGGGAGGAAAGTGGTGCGGGTAGAAGAGGGGCGCGAGGCGGTCCTTGCACTGGCCCATGATCCAGATCGCGCAGATCATCCGGCCCGTCCTCCATGACCATCCTTTGAAGAATCGCGCCATCCCGCCTTCCTGGTAGAGGGTCGTGACCGTGTCGGGCATGCTTCGGAACTTCTCCTGTGCCACGTCACCTTGGAGGCACGTCTTGACGGTATCGAGCGGGTGGCTGAGCGTGGCCGCGACCAAGCCGGCGCAGCACGCACCAAGGAAGCTTCCAAACTTGCCCTCGATGCCGAATCGCTCCCGTATTTCCTCAGCGATGACGGGCGCCGCGCCAAGGTATCCAGCAGTAAAGAGACCCTCCCGGCCGCAGGAGGTGAAGAGGCCGCGGAAGAGGGTCATCACTCCGTGATCGCTCACTATGCGGCCGCCTGTACTAAGGAGCCCGCCTCCGTTCCGCTGCTGCTGAATCATAACCAACTCCATTGGCGCGCACAAGAAGCCTGAAAGGGCTCCGCCAACAAAGCCAGCGCCAATCTGCTCCTTGGGCGAGAGTCCCCGACTCTCGCCACCGGTGATAGCGCGGGAAACCGCACCCGTGAGTGGAAATTGTGCGCCCGTCAGGATGGACATGTTCATGATCGACATCGTGAGCCCCCGGTACAGAACGGCTGGATTGAGGGTGAACGGCAGCCCCTGCAGAGTGGCGTTCTTGCAGTACAGCATGGGCTGGAGAATGCACACTTCGATGGTGCCTGCACTGACCCCGATGCCAATATTCTCCAGCGGGGACAGCTTGGCGAGATCGCTCGACGCGTCGCCCATGGTGCCCGATCACGTCGCCCGAGCCGCGGCCCCCCAAAAGTTGACGAATCTCGCGGTCGTCTGCAGTGAGCCTTCAGCCGCTTCAACGAAGGTCGGTCACGGTAAAAAGACACCGGGGGGAGCCGGGACACACAGGACACACGGGACCGAGGATAAGGTTTGGGAAAGTGCTCGTGCGGAGCCATGTTCACACCGAAGTGTCCCTAGAAAAGCAAAACTGCAAAAGAGACATGAAGATAGTACCGACCTAGCGACCTTGGCTCCTTTGGTAGCCAAATACCTATAGGCCCAAGCTAGCTGACCGTGTGTGGCTTACCTCCGGCTCCGCTGTGCATCCGCGTACCTACGACGCGTACCCGCGCGGAGGTTCGCGAGGCACATACTGGCGCTCTCTCTTCCCCCAAGCTCCGCCGATTAACGGCCTGTGTTCATACGGGTGTGTTAGCATGGGCTGCGTCGGCCACACCTCCGTCCATAGTGACCGTGGCCCTCGTGCTTGGGGGTCCGGAGTGTGTGCGCGCGTTGTGTTGATGTCAGCAGGTCAGCAGCAGTTGAGCAGTACCCACCGCTACGACGTATCGCGCCCAGGAATACACGGGTACCGCCAATTGGGTACCGCGCGCGGCGCGCGCGCGCGCGCCCAGGCGCGGCGGCCCGGCCTAGCGGCTGCCGCCGGTACGAGACCTAGCGCGTCGGTCTTCGGACGTCGCGCGTGTCGCGGGGTGCAGGTGTGTGACCGGCGAGCGGCGGTGCCGCCGGCCCCGCGTGACACGCGGTCACGGCGGGCGTCACACGGTTAATGAAGCGGCGTTGTTATACGCACACAGGGCACCAGGCGGCAACGTCCGCCCCCTGCTCGCGCCCGCTCGCATGCTGAGCTCGCCCCCCGTGCACCTTGCCGTCACGCCTCCTCCTCACTCCTCGTGCCGCCACCTCACTCGACCTCGCCCAGATAGTCCTTGATCTCAGCGGGGGTGAGCACCTTAAAAACCTTGTCGGCGCCCACGATGCCCACCTCGATGTTGGTGTGATCCATGGCGCCCTCGAAGCCCTCCTTGAGCGTGAGCAGGGCGGTGTGCACCGCGTCCTCCAGCTCGAGATCGTCATTGTACCGTTTCTCAAGAAAGGTCTTCGCGTTCACCATGTGCTTGCCAATGGCCGATGCCTTCCACGCAAAGTACGAGCCGCTCGGGTCGATCTGGAAGAGCTGCGGCCCGCTGTGGTCGAAGCCCGCGAGCAGTACGGAGACGCCAAAGGGGCGCACGCCGCCGCGCTGCGTGAACTCCTGCATCACCGCTGCAATTTCGCGCACAAGCATAGCCACCGGGATCACCTCGCGGTACACGTTGTAGTAGGTCTGCGCCGCCTTGCGCCCCTTGCGGGTTAGCACGCGGAAGTCGGGCCCCATTCCCGAGTAGACCATCGCGATGTTCTCCGTCAGCATCAGGATCTTCATCACGCTCGACTCGTCGATCAGGATAGACGGCAACTTCTTCTCGGTCGCGATCACGACGCCGTTCTTCGCCTTGACGCCCAGGGACGTGGCGCCCGAGGCAACGGCGGCGAGCGCATACTCGATCTGGACGAGCTTGCCCGAGGGGCTGAAGGTCGTGAGCGAGAACGAGTACGCCGAGTCCGCCATGGCTCGTGCGCGGCGAGGGAACTTTGCGTAGAGGCGCGTGTGTTCACACGCCGTTAACGAAGACGTCTGAAGAGGTCTTTTGCGCGCGCAGATTTCGGCAAAACATAACATGCGGCATGCGTCTCTGGAATTGGGCGGATCGCTAATGCCCAAAGGCTCATCTGCGGCCTCAAAGCCGTCGCCCAAGTCGTCGAGCGGCCGCAAAGACAAGGCAGCCGATATGCCTCCCCGCGAGTCGTCGAGCCGCGCGGGCAACCTCTCTGCACGGCGCCAAGCGCGCCAAAAGGAGCGCGCCGATAAGCGTCCAGCCACGAATACAGTCACTGCGACCGTGACCAATGCTGCGAGCGATGCAGAGGTGGGCCGCGCCATGGCGCTCGCGATCCTAAATGGTGGAGATGGCCTGGACTTCTTCGGACCTCCAGGCGCCTCGGCCAGCTGCAACATCGACATGATGGGCACGATGACCGGCACCCTGACGGGCACGTATGACATCGGCGCACCCAAACTAAACGTGAGCCGCGGTCGCACCGCCGAGGAGCTGCTCGAGGCGGGCGCGATCGACGCGTCGGAGTACAACCGAGTGGTGCACCAGATGACGCCGCGATCGGGCGCTGCGCGGCTGCGCGCCCTCGACGAGGCGGACTCGACCATCGTTCAAGTTCCCAAATCTCAGCAGGCGGCTGCGCGCGCCGCGGCGGCCGCCGGTGCCGGCGCTCGTGCCGGTGCCGCCGTCAACGGCGGCGCCGGCGGCGGCAAGCCCTTCGAGGTGTTTGCGCCGCCGCCGCCGCGTGCGGGTGGCGGTGGGGGCTTCGGCAGCGGCGGCATGTCGTTCGACGTGCTGGTGCCACAGCAGCGTGTCGGAGGTGGTGGCGGCGGCATGGCGTTCGAGGTGCCGCAAGGAAGCCTGGCGCTGCAGCGCGCGCGCAGCGATGGGTTCGCGCCCGATTCGTACCGGTCGGCGCCGTTCGCTTCGGCGGCGCCGACGCCGCCACGCCTGGCGCACGAGGGATCGCGTGAGCAACTCCAGGCCATCCAGGCGATGCAGCAGGCCCACCAGGCGGAGCTGCGCGATAAGGAGGCGGAGCTGCGCGATAAGGAGGCGGAGCTGAAGCATGCGTACGAGCGACTCAAGCAGGCGGAAGCGCACGTGCTGCGCCTCGAGCGCGAGAGCCTCAGCCAGAGTGGTCGGGACGACGACGAGCCGGGGGCAGGGCGTACTCCTCAGCGGAAGAGCGTCCGCGCGCCGTTGGCGGCGGCGGCGGTGGCTGGCGGCGGCGGCTCGCCCGTTGGCTTGGGCGCTCGGCGCTCGGTCAGTTCCGGCGCGCTTGCCTCGTGGCCCCCGGCTGCACAGGCCCTGATTCGCGATCTCGAGGGTGAGCTCGAACTGGCGCAGGCGCGCGCGGAGGCACAGGAGGACGTTCTCAAGGCGATGGCCGCCGAGCATAGCCAGCTGCACGCACACCTCTCGAAGCTCGAGGCCTCCCGAGCCGGCGGCGGGCGCGGCGACGGTAAGGCGGGTGGCAGCGCCAGCCCGGGCGGCGGTGCAGACGATGCGGAGCACGACAGTTGGACCCTTGGTGCCTTCTTGGCCTCGCTCGGCTTGAATGACACGCTAGCTGAGGCGATGCTCTCTGCGCACCGCGAGAATGTCGAGGGGTGGACGTGGTTCGCGCCTACAAGCTCGAGGGGAGGCTCGAGGGGAGGGCGTGTGAACGAGCTCGAGTTTGTGCTGCAGTTGGCCGCCAAGGGTGGCGGCGCGGCCGCGGGGCGCAAGGCGCTCGTCGACTTGCTGGGCAAGGGCGGCGCTCTCGAACGACTCGCGACGAAGCTGTGGAGTGGCATCGAGCAGCTCAAGAAGAATGAGGCGCACACAGGGGCCGAGCTGCAGTCCAAGTTCCTGCAGGAGGGGGCAGGCATGCTCTCTTACGGCGGCCTCTCCACCTTCTACGGCGGCCTCGAGGCCATCGTGGGCGCGCCCGATCCCAACGTCGGGGAGGCTATGGCCAAGGAGCACACGCAGCGCGCGGATGCGGACGCGTGGTTCACGGCGGGCAATTACGGCATCCGCACCACGAGTGCGATCGAGTGGCGCTTCGTCACGTGCCCCGAGCAGGGCCCCGACGGCGGTGCCAAGAAAGGCAACCAGGGCGGCATGCCTGCCTGGCCACAAGAGACCAAAAACCTGACGGCGGTGCGCGACGGCGGGGTGGAGGTCTCCATCCAACGGCAGCCGCTCGCCGTCGATGCACTCGCCGCCGCCACCGGTGCCCGCAACGCGAGATTGCGCGAGCTCAAGGAACCCGAGCTCCGCATCGAGGAAGCGTTTGGTGCGCGCCTGTACACTGGCCCTTGCTTCTTCAAGTACAACTCGGTGCGCTACTGCCCTCTGGTTGCCTCTGGTTGCCCTCTGATTGCCCTCTGATTGCGCATGAGTGCCTCCGAGCCCTCTGATGGCGCCTTTAAGTGCGTCATCTTCAAGTGCGATTCGGTGCGCTGGTTGCCTGCTGTTGACGACGCTGCTCATGACGCTGCTCATGACGCTTCCCCCTTCCCTTTCCACAGGTGCTGCGCGGCGTCAACTCCGACGTCCCTGCCCTTCGCAAACAAATGCTCGAGCTCACGTGCGCGCCGGCCGTTTTCTCCGAGTATCAGCGCAGCCTCTCCACGCCGCGCGGTGCGGGCGGACCGGCCGGCGGCGACTTCGCCTTCGAGCGCGCGCGCTCAAAGGCTAACGTGTACACGACCACGATGCATGCCATCAACTCTTCGATCGTCAAGCTCTCGAAGCTAACCTATGCATGCAAAGTCTACCGCGGTATCAGCGGGCGGGTGTTGCCCGAGCAGTTCTGGAAGGCGAACGAGTACGGCGTGCGCGGCGGCATCGAGGCCGCCTTCATGTCGACCACCGTCGACCGTGAGGTCGCTCTCAGCTACGCCCAGGGCTCAAGTGCTGGCGCGAGCACCGCGCTCACCCCCGGCTTCGTCTTTGAGATACAGCAAGGTATGGTGGACCGCGGCGCTGAGATTGGGTTCCTCTCGCAGTACCCTCATGAGCGTGAGATCGTCTTCGCCCCCCTAGCGGGCTTTGAGGTGAAGCACACGCGTGTCGAAGGCCAAGTCCTTGTGGTGGCGGTGGGGCTCTCGGTCAACCTGACGGCGCAGACGATCGAGCAAGCGATCGAGAAGCGGCGCAAGCTCGTGCGTGACATGTGCGAGCACCTTGTCGTCTCGTCTAAGGTGCGAATCCGCATCCCTGATGCCCCTGAGGGATTGCTCCTCTCTCCCTGATGTGCCTGAGGGATAGCCCCCCCTTCCTTGACCCCCCCCTCCTTGACGTGCCAAATGGATTGGGACTCTGAGTGTGCGCCTCTGGTTGCCTCATGACTTGCGCCCGTCGTCTTCTCGTCGCAGGTCTCTGCGGCACGCAAGGAGGAATGGCCGCTGCTGCGCGATGGCATGGGCGATGCTGCCCTAGAGGCAGCCGACGGTTTCCTTCGCGGGATGGTACCCGCCATCGCCGGGCGCGAAGCAGCACACTACAATCTGAACGCCAATTTGCTGCATGCGATTGACGAAGCCGTGAGCGCGGCCGAGGCAGTCGAGGCTTGGAGTATGGGCATCGAGGCGCTGCTTGCGAACTGGTCCGCGCAAGAGAAGGAGGCCAAGTCACTGGGCATGCTGCTCCGTGTGGAGTCGCTCGATCTGACCAGGCGAGATCTCGATCTGACTGCCGCATACGGTTGCGCGGCGCTCGTGTACCTGAGCGAGAATCTGCAGACGCTCATCCTGAGCGAAAACCCTCTCGGCGATGCGGGGGTGGCTTCCATCGGCACGGCGCTCGCTGCCAAGCCGCGCGCGACCCTCACGAACCTTATACTCGACCGCACCGGAGCTGGAGAGCGGTCCGCACGCGTAATGACGCGACTCGTGGCGACACACCCGACGCTGCGCAAACTGCAGCTCAGATCGAACGTGGCGCTCGACCAGGAGGCCAAGGACCAGATGCTCCTCGCCGAGCGCCAGCGCGACACGAAGCGCAAGCAGGCAGGCCTGCCCAAGGACCTCACCCTGATCCTGTAATCAGCAGCATGCAATCAGCAATCCGCATACCCAAGGATCACATCCTCGCACTCTCGCCCCTCTCACGGCCTGATTCTCACTCGGCCGTAACGCCGTAGACGTACTGAGTTGTGTTGCGTGTTGGCCAAGCATGGTGTTAGCTTTCGGGGGTGCTAAACGCATCGTGCGCGATCGGGCGTGCGGGGCGTCCCGTGTATCGAGGTTTCGTGAGCGCGCGCGGATTCATTCCGGATACGGCGGTAACGCCGCTATATAACCGCGTGAAATTATCGATCGAGCAGCGGAGCGGCCGCACTCACCTCATCATCCGCGCGACGGCGGACACTTCCGGGGCGGCGGATACACACATGACATGCGGCATGACACGCGGACAGCCGGGCCCGATGGCGGCTTTCTCCTGTTTCCATTCGTGATTTCGAATCGTTACCGTTTGTTGAGTTCCCCCCCAGCCAGTAACCTCACCGCTCACGTTTGGAGATCGAACCTCACGTCGACGCCCCTAGACGCCCCTCACTCGACCCACCGCCGTCAGTCATCACCGAACATCCTCGACCCGTTTATCCGAACAGCCCGGAACGGACTACGCTCTACGGTTAGACGACCGGATCGGATTCGGGATTGCTCTAGTATCTTCAATGGCCAGAGGTGAAGTGAGTGAACCCACACGTCAGCCTTCGCGTCTGCCCACCGCAGCCTTGTGAGTCGATTCAACAAAAGGCGACGATGGGTGCCGACCGGGCCGTGGTCGTGGGCTCCCTGCCTGCCGAACGGGTCGGCCCCGTGCGATCAAGCTGTGGAGTGCCTGCGTGGGCGTTGCAAATCTCTCGTACAAAAGCGAGTCCTTCTGCTGCTCCTTGTCGAGGAGCGTCAGGCAGGCATTGGCCTGCGCGGAGTAGAGGCGGAGACGCATGGCATTCACGTTGAGGTCGCGGTCTCGATCGTATTCGACACCGTCGGTCTCCCATTGCTGCTTGGCAAGTGCGATCGCTTGCTCGTGCTCCTCGATGAGGCGTGATCGTCGCTCCTCGAATTCCTGGCCGAGCCGGCCGGTGATCTCGAGCTCGATCTGCTTACACTTGAGCTCCATCGATCGCTCATTGCGAAACACGCGCTCGTCGGCGCTCTCGATGGCGCTGCTCGCGTGCACCACAGCCGAGCTCGCAGCTTCCCGCGCTGATGCGAGCAGCTCGTGCAGGTCCGACAACTCGAGCTGCTGCGAGGAGATGGTCGCCTTGAGCTCGTTCAATCTCCGTTGCAGCACGCGGTGAGCCTGCTGCGCCACCGTACTCGCCACATGCACTCGGAACCAGACGCAGAGTGAGAGCTTCATGATCCGCAGCTGCCTGTCGCGCGCATTGCGGGCTCGAGAGCACCTCGCATGAGCCCAGCTCCTCCAGCTCGCGCACGCGTGCCATAAGGTGTCGGCCCTGCACTCATGCTGGAAACGGCGCACGGCAAAGAGCACCTTGCGCCGGAAGCAGGTAATGGCTCGAAGGCGGATCGTCCACGCATTCAGAGCGAGCCGCAGGCGAGGCTGATAGACCAATGCCGTGGACCTCGAGAGCCTTCCTAGCCGCGCTCGAAGGAAGTACAGCCATGATTCGAAGGCTCGAAGCTGCCCATGTCGAATCCACACCAGGAGCGCATAGTTGATGAGGGTGATGCCTTTCGTGCACGCTTTCCAATTTTTGAGCGCACGACGTGCGCCACTCCCGCACCATGCGAGTACAGCTGCGAGCACCATGTGGCGCGTGCTCTTTCGGCTCACTGCGCGCTCCGTCCACTTCCTCACAGCCTGTCGCAGATTCTGACAGCGTAGCGACTCAACGGATTGCGCCAAGATGAAGCGCATCGCGGCGAGCCGTTGCAAGAACTCAAGCCAGGAATTGAGCGCCCTCCTCTCGCCGCTCTGCACCCATGCGCTGATCGCACGCGTGACGAGCGTTGCACTCGGAGTGGCACGTACCTCAAGCGTCGCATTCCACAGCGTGCCCGTCCAGCTGTTCAGCGCCCAACGCAACGTCGTGCGTGCCAAGCTCGCGAGGTAGCCACGCAGCCACGATCGGCGCTGCTCTCGCTCGAGAACTCGAGCTCGCCAGCTGTGAAAGGCTCGCCGGCTGCCAGTCCCTTGCCACTCCAAGATGGCTGAGATGAGCATTCGGCGCACCCGTGCCCGCCGATCCATGTGTGCCATCCAAGCGTTGAGCGCCCGTCGGATGCCCTGGTGGCAGAACGCGGCGATCGCGTGCGCCAGGATGCGCCGCACTTCCGAACGGACGTCGATAAGGTAAATCCAGGAGCTCAGTGCGCGCCTCTCGCCGCGCTGCACCCATGCAGCCACTGCGCGCCGCAGCTGTGCATCCTTCACTTTACCCATCCAGAGCCCATGAAGAGCATGATCCACGAACTTGCGCCACGCTGTCAGCGATCTGCGCTCGCCGCGCTGCACCCACCCTGCTAGCGCAACACCCAAGAGGGATTCTTTGCGGGATGTCGCAATCCAGCTGTTGAGCGCACGGCGTGTTACGAGTGATGCGAGGCTTGTGAGGCAACCCCGCAGCCGCCTGCGCATGCGGCCGTGCCGAGACGAGATGGTTGCGCGCCAGGTGTTCAGAGCTTGTTTGCATCCGCTCTGCAGCAGGCAGTTGGCCGCGGCCCTGCACTTCTCAGCTGCGAGGCGGACGGCGTTCCATTTCCTCCACGCGCGGTGCACACCACCGCCTTGCCACGCGCGCAAGGATGCGACGAGCCTTCGGCGTAGCCTCGTCGCATCGCGTCCAAGTAAACGTATCCAGGCGTTGAGTGCTAACCTCTCGGGGCGACGGCGAAACGATACTATCGTCAGAGCTATCACGGACTGCCGCGTCGAACGCAGGTACGTGAACCCCATCCAGCTCGCCAGAGCGCGACGCTCGCCACGCCGCTGCAGGCTTGTGATGGTACGGAGCGCGGTCACTCGAAACCGCTGAAGCTCCTTCCAGCTGCCGAGCGCTTGTCTCATCGCCCGCTTCTCGGGGAGCAACTGAGAGACGAGCTGTCGATTCCGCGACCACGAGCACCAGTCGTGCATCGCCCGTCTGCACCCGCGCGAGTTCCGCACGCGAATGCGCACGGCAATCCGAAGCTGCTCGATCTGGAACGCCTCGCGCCACTGCTCTTCCTCGCGCTCCAGCTCCTGACAGAGAATGCTCTTCTGCAGGCTCGCGATGCCCAATTCATCCTGCATCGAATTGAGTTCGGACTGCAGGTCGATTTGCAAGGCCTTGACGCGGGTTGTCGCTGCCGTAGCCACTTGCCGGAGCTGGATGCGCAATCGCTCCGTCTCTACATTTGCTGCGATCAGCTGCGAGCGCAAACATGGGCGCACGCGGTCAAGGCTCAAGGCGCACTTCGTTGAAGGTGTTCTAGAGGACGTGTGCACAAGCTTACCTCTCGATCACTCTGAATGATCAGCCGCTGCAAATGCTCATGGCTCTCCGCATTGGACAGCGAGCTCGGCTGCGCGCGGGTGAGCATGTTGCTGTCGACGTCGCAACGCAGTCCACACCGCAACCGCGGAGACGAGGGAGGCTATGGTAAGAGTCCCTCACACACGAGTTCAGTTTCGTTTTCTTTCCGTTTTTGGCACTCGCGCCACTCGCGCCGGAGCCGAGCCGAGCCGACGACTTACCAGTTCCCAGTGTTATGCTAGCCTCACAGGAGACCACCGGATCGCGTTTGTGTCCTCGAGGCTAACCCACCCTCCTTCGCTTGCCGAGTGCCCCCGGCTGGAAAAAGCCGCGCTTCTGCAGCATGCGCGCCGCACGGAACACCTCAATGCGTGGCGTCGCAGCTGCAGCTCCACCTGCTTCGGCTGCACCGGCTGCTTCGGCGGCAGTCGCCGCACCGCCCGCTCGCTCGCCTGCCGAGGCCGAGGGGGCCTGCGGCACGCGCGCAGCGCGGCGGAGCGCGCGCACGGCCCGCTTACGCGCCTTGTTCGTACGCCAGCCGCCACAGAACCAGATGCTGTGGAACGGCGCATCGGCGTGGCCGGTGCCCTCGGGATGAACGAAGGCGTACCGCCGTCTCGGGCATACGTAGAAGACGCCCGCGCGCCGCTCGAGCGAGCGCCGCCCGCGGACCAACGGCTGTCGCGCTGTCGCGAGCGTTCGTAGGAAGTCTCGCCAGTAGTCTGTACCCGCGACCCACGCGGGCAGCAGCAGCAGAAACGGCACGGGCGGCGCGCACGTTCCGAGGTAGCGGAGCAGCTTCGCCTGAGGAAAGGCATCCATATTAGGAAAGGCATCCAGCGCCCATTCAGGACCCATGCAGGGCCAACTCAATGCCGATCAGCGTGCAATCGGCATGCAATCGGCATGCAATCGGCATGCAATCGGCATGCAAATGACATGCAATCAGCGTGCAATCAGCGTGCAATCAGCGTGCAATCAGCGTGCAACCAGCGTGCACTCGGCGTGCAATCAGCGGCGGCGCGTCACCTTGTGGTCTCCCGAATAGGGAGGGTTGGTGAGGAGAAGGTCATGCGCTGGCACGCGCCGCGCCTCCACAGCCGCGTAAAAGTCTGCATTCTCGTTGAGCACGCGCCCGGACGCACATCCCAGCGCCACAAGCGCCCTCCGAACGGCACCCTGGCAATAGTATGGATCGTAGACCCACAGCTCTTGCAGCGCGGCCGCCGCGGCGGTGTCGTCGTCGTCGGCACCGTTGCTGCTGCAGCTGCCGCGACGAGTCGAGGCCGCCACATCCAGCGCCCGGCAGCGCAGCAGCGGCATCACATCAGCGAACGCGTCGGCCGGCGTCTCAAAGTGATCTAGGTAGTCCGTCTCGAATGCCCACTGTGCCAGGAAGTGGTGATGACGCGCGTGCTGGCGCTTGGCGATGAGTGCGAGGATAGCATGGACTGCATGCTGTGTCTCTGCCGGCCCACCTGCGCACGTCACCATACGCTCCGAGGCGCTCGCCTGCAGGTGATCCACTTCGATGGACGCGCCGGTCTCATCGCGCAGCGCTCGGATCTCCTTGCCGCCGTTTCCGATGAGTGCACCGGCCGCGCCAGTTTCTAACATCACACGCACGGACCAGGGTGCATCGGGCGCGAGCCGCGACTCGGCGCGTAGCAGGCGCGCCACCTCTGTGTAGGCCTCGGCCACACTCGTCTGTGAACCGCCGAGGTTGACAGAGCGCCAGCCATTTGCTGGCTGCTGCCCTAACTGAATCTTGGACACCCCCGTGGCCTCCTTGAGGCCACGCAGCGTCGCGCCACCGCGCCCGATGAGGCAGCCCGCTAGCCCGGCCGGAACGCTGAGCGTGAGGTCCACGTGGGACCGCCCGCCCGTGACCACCATGCACGCGCTTCCAGTCCGCGCCGCACCGCCTCAAGGACGAACTGTGAACCACTACCCAGATACTTGTAATTGTCAACGCGGGCTTTTACCACGTGGCATTTCTACATATACGCGGCGCAGGACTCACAGCTGCACTCTCGAGCGCGACGAGACAGCCTTTTCCAGCACGTCGATCCCCGTATGGCGTCTAGAGTACAATTGTACCCATGGGCCTGAGATCCGCATCATGCCTCTTCACATCATGCCTCGTCGCCCTACGCGTACCCGCACGCAAAAGCCGCCAGCGTACGCGCGCGGCGTGCCTACTCTCTCAGAGAAAGGCGCCGATGGGTCGGCTCGAGTGGCGCGTGTACCTCTTCGGGACGGGTGGCGGCACGTAACGTGCGAAGGCGATCGAGTCCCATGTCCCCTTGGCATTCATACGCTTGGCTGTGAAGGCCTCGGGCTCCCAGGAGGGCGTCTGCGCCGGGATGAGCACCGAGTGCCCCGAGGCCCACCCCTTGCGGCGGGCCTCGGTGGCGCGCAGCACGCGGACGGTCTCGTGCAGGCCCGTCTGAGTCGCCATCTCGAGAGGCGTCTCACCGTCGAGGAGGGGACCGTTCTTCGCCCATTGCGACGCTCCGAGCGACATAAGCATCGTGATGTTCTCGAGGCGCTCGTTGGACGCGGCGATGTGCAGCGGCGACATGCCCTGCCGATCCACCTGCCGCAGGTCGGCGCCCGCGCCCTTGAGCAGTTGCAGCTTTTTCGGCCCGTCGCCCTTGCCATCGGCAGCTGCTTTGTGAAGGGGCGTACTCCCATTCGCATCCTTCACGTTCACGTTCGCGCCCGCCGCGATCAGCAGCCGCACATTCTCCGCGTCCCCGTGCGACGCAGCGTACATGAGCGGCGTCCACTCGAACGGCAAGGCCTTCTCCTCCAATCGAGAGAGCCAGTCGACGTTGGCCGCGGCAACCTGGCGAGCGTCCTCGGCGGCCTGCACGGCCTCCGCCTCCGCCTCCGCCTCCGCCTTCGCCTTCGCTGCCACCGCAGCCGCCTCCGCTGCGGCCGCCTCCGCGGCAATCTCATCGGGAGTCGGCTTGCCTTTCTTCGGAGCGGGCTTGCCACCTGCAGCTGCGGCCGCTGCTTCGGCGGCGGCGGCAGCGGCGGCGGCGGCAACCTGCGCCTTGGCCGCCTCACGCGCCTCGATGCGAGCACGCACGGACGCGACTGCCGCAGCCGCCAAACTCCCATCGAGCATGCCCTTCAGTTCATAGTACGTCTGCTCCTTGCGATCGTACAGTTTGCCGGCGGCGTAGTGCAGCGGGCTTGGAGGGAAGAGCTCGAGCTTGGGCGCCAGCGCAGAACGACCGGGGCCTCGATCAATCGGCGCTGCACTCTTCGGGCGCGGCACTACCGTCTGCGGCTTTGGCAGCGGCTGCTCATCCTCCTCGACGCCTAGGAGGTGGACTGGGACGCAGCGGTACTTGCTGGTGATTCGTGATGGCGCAAAATTCGCCGCGGCCGTCGCCGGCCGCCGACGGCGAGTCGACTGTACCGTGACGTTCGCATCTGGCATCGTGACCGCCTTGGCCGTAGGGGTGGAGGCAGCAGCGGTAGACGCGGACGCGGACACGGACGAGGAAATGGGTACGGAGGAGGACCTCGGCGCCATGAACCTCGCGAAGCCAACCGTCCAACTCAACTGTGCGTCGACTCGTCGGGAGCCATCTGAACGGCAGTGTACTTGGGGTCGGGATACATGTATGTCTTGTCATATCATTTCATGACTTCGTTGTGTTTCACGGCAGCCCGTGCCCTGAGCGACGTGCGTCGCGCCACTCGCAATGACGAGCCACCGCATCAGCAGCAGCGGCGACAGCAGCAGCAGCAGCAGCAGCAGCGCCAGCAGCACCAGCAGCACCAGCAGCACCAGCACCAGCACCACCAGCACCAGCACCAGCACCCGCGCCGCTCCGCGCGCCATCCGCCCGAGGCCATCGAGTGGCATAGGCCGCCGACGGCTCTCGGACGGCGTGCGGGACGTGTGGACGGAGCTCGGGTACGACGCGCAGTCCGGCGCGATCTCGGCCGAGGACCTCTCGCTTGGGCTCGCGCGCCTCGGGCTGCCGAGCTCGATGCTCGCCGTGCGCCAAATCTTTGCCGAGGCCGGCAAGGACGCGGACGATGGCGTCTTGGAGTACGCCGAGCTGCTCGGCTACGTGCGGCGGCGAGAGGACGAGATCATGGATTCGTTCGCGCGACTGACGCCTCGGCGCACGCTCGCGCGCATCTCGACGGACGCGATCGCCTTCGCCGACCTCAAGGAGTCGCTCTCGCGCCTCGGCGTGCAAGCCTCTGACCGCGAGATCGCCGTGTTCCTCGCCCAGCTCGACGGCCAGGGCAGTCAGCGGGGCGGCGAGCTCGGGCTGCATGAGTTCGCCACGTTCGTGTACCGCCTGCCGCGCGTGGATGTGGCCGCCGCCTTCGAGTCGTGGCTCGCCGCGCGCGGCGGCGGCCTCGACACCGGCGCGGAGCCGGGCCAGGTCCACTCCTCGACGGTGGAATCGACCACAGCTTCGAGCGAGGCGGTCTTCCTCGCAGGTGCTGTCGCGGGCGTGATCTCGCGCACGGCGACGGCGCCGCTCGATCGGCTCAAGATGCTGATGCAGGTGGGTATCAAGTGGGCTCCGCAGCGACCGATTGGTGTCGTCGGTGGCCTGCGCGCCATCTACGCTCAAGGCGGCTTCCCCGCCTTCTTCCAAGGCAACACCGCCAATGTGGTCAAGGTGCGCGCTGAGGTGCTGGCCTCAGATTGCCACTAGAGTCGCAGGCAATGGCCGCCGATGGCCACTGATCGCCACTGATGGGCACTGTGATGGGCACGATTGGGCGCCGTGATGGGCGCAGGTGATGCCCGAGAGCGGCGTGATGGCCTTCAACGCCTGTAATTGCCACTGATTGCAGGTGATGCCCGAGAGCGGCGTCAAGTTTTGGACGTACGACCATGCGAAGATGCTTCTCTGTGTCGACCCTCGCCACCCTCGCGTCTTTGAGCGGTTGCTCGCGGGCGCGTGCGCGGGCGCGGCGTCGTGCGTGGCCATCTACCCCTTAGAGGTGCAGCTGATGGTTCCTGAGTGACACTGATGGTCACAAATTGCCTCTGATGCCCTCCGATTGCCGTTGATGGTCTCTGATTGCCGTTGATGGTCTCTGATTGCCGTTGATGGCCTCTGATTGCCGTTGATGGCCTCTGATTGCCGTTGATGGCCTCCCTCCTCAGGTGGCCAAGACACACATTCACATTCACACTCCCTCCTCAGGTGGCCAAGACGCGCCTGGCGGTGGCCACTCCAGGCACGTACGAGGGGCTCGGCCACTGCCTTCGCTCCTCTGTCCGTGCGGAGGGCCTCGGCGCCTTGTACAAGGGCCTCGGCGCCTCCCTCATTGGCATCATCCCCTTCTCTGCGGTGGACCTTGCGCTCTATAATACGTTCAAGGCCGAGTTGCGCTACCATCGGCGCTCGGAGCCGGGCACGCTCACGATGCTCGGGTGACTGCCACTGATTGCACGCTCACGATGCTCGGGTGACTGCCACTGATTGCACGCTCACGATGCTCGGGTGACTGCCACTGATTGGTCACTGTGGCTACTGATGATCGACCGCGCGAATTGGTACTGTGAATTGGCACTGTGAATTGGCAGGTGCGGTGCGCTCTCTTCGAGCCTGGCGCAGCTGGCCACATACCCGCTAGCCCTCGCGAAGACGCGTCTGCAGGCAAGTGCTATGCCCGGGTTCGTCATCCAGCTGCGTGCATGCGCTCACTACGGCGCCTCCTCCCCCTCCCCACAGGCGAGTGGTATGCCCGGGTTCGTCGCCCAGTACGATGGGCTCATCGATTGCCTCGTGGACACGGTGCGCTGAGCGCACGCTGAGTGCGCGCTGAGCGCTGAGTGCGCGCTGAGTGCGTTCTCATGGCGCTCTGATGGGCAGGTGCGCAAGGACGGACTCAAGGGGCTGTACCGAGGCATTGTGCCCAACTTGCTCAAGGCGGTGCCTTCGATCTCGATCTCGTATGTCGTCTTTGAGAACACGAAAGCAGCGCTCACACTGCGAGGATGGTCCCGGCTAGCGCCCGACTCCGAGCGTTGAGCACTGCAGCAGCTCGCAGGTACACGTGTGCGAGACAGGCCTCGGCGTTGGGGCACACCGTGTGCTCTCGACCTCTCGTGCATGACGCTACTCAGTCAGCCATCAACACGGGTATCGGATGTGCGTGTTACCCATTGCGCATCGGGTGGCTGTTTGGTGCAAATGGAGCACTCCTCTTAACGTCTTAAGGCGTGTTTCACGCGCCCCGCGCCGTGTGTATGCACAGTCATTATGTGTTTCGCAGTACTCTGTATCTGTAATCTGCGCCAGCCGGGTCCCCTCAGTGTCCCCTCGTACAGTACTTTGTGTCGCCTCCCATAAAAGGCGAACTACTACCCCTTTCACGAAGTGGCCATCATGCGACGAGTCCACGAGAGCGAGTCGAGATAGTCTGCGTCGTCCGGCATCGCAGCGAAAGACTGGATGCCCGCGAGCAAGGCTCGAAAATTGGCCCGCGCGCCGGCCTCTCCTGAGCCAGCAACCGCCTCGACAGAGCAGCCTGCTGCCGCCGCCGTCAGCACGGTTCCGGATGACGACGGCACCACGGACTCCCGAGGAGCTTCTACGGCTGCGCCCGCCACGACGGCCTTGACCCCATTGCCAGTGGTGGTGCAGCAGCCAGCCAGCATCGGCGAATCCGCCCATGGCTACCGCCGCGCCCAGGGCGACACGGTCGACCTATCGGACGAGCCACGCGTGCACCATCTGCTCCTCCGGAGGCGGATGGCGAAGAAGAGTCACGAATTCGCAAAGGCGGACGCGCTGCGTGACGAGCTGCGGCGCGAGTGCGGCGTCGAGGTGTTCGACAAGACTATGATTTGGAAGGTGATCGGCAGCCTAGGCCACGTGCCCTTGCCAAACGGGCAAGAGTCCGGCCGTCCAGCACAGTCGGCTCCGCTGCCGAGCGCTGCGGTAGATGCGAAGAAGCTGCGCCAAAAGGAGCGGAAGGCCGCCAAGAAGGCGGCTGCCAAGGTGGCTGAGGCGCCCATCTCCTCGGGCTTTGGGCACTCGATGCTGCTCAAGATGGGCTGGAGTCAGGGCAGTGGACTACGCGAGGGTGCGATAGCGATGCCATTGAAGCCCTTACCAGCTTCCGAGCGAAGGTTGAAGCAGGACGGCGACGACGGCGACGACGGTGCCGAAGCCTCGTCAACCTCGAAGGCGGAGATCAAGGCGGAGATGCGCTCGGTCGGAAAGCGCAAGGCACCCTATGAGGCCACGGAGAGGAACGCTCCCCCTGATCCAAGCGCGAGCCAAGGCGCGAACGGTGCGGTTGCCGAGGGTGATGAGCCGGTGCCCCCCAAGAAGCAGAAGCTCAACGGCAAGGCCATGGCGAGGCTCAAGCGGAGGGCAGAGCGCGAGGCGGCCGAGAAGAGGGCCGGGGTGCAGCCGGGCGCCGTGGCGGGCGTCCTGTGCTCATCTAGGCTGGCCTAACGCCTAAGGCTGCAGCCCGTGGCGAAGTCGGCTGAGCGTTTCTGAGGTCAGGTCTAGCACCCACCACTGCGTGAAAGAAATGGTGCCACTTATCTTCGATTCCAGTAGCGCGTGATTGAACCTTTGAACCGCAACCGGGGTGTCGGGTGTGCTTGAATGACTTATAATGACTTATATGACCGCTACAACACGTTTTGCTCATACATTGTACGCCACCCTCATCGCCGGACCCTATCAATGGCGCACACTGGACCGTTTTAAGCATCAGCATTCGCAGAGCCAAGGGCTACAGTTTGCGCCGTTCCGCGCCTGGGCGGCAGCCTTCACCACGGTGGTTGCGAGAGCGGCGTCGGCACTGCCCAGCGACCAGTGCCTTAAGCACCAGCAGCAGCCTCTTCAACCGTGCCGAAAGAGCCCAGGCCGCGCTGCACCTTGGGCGTGATGTACGGCGTTGGACTGGCACGGCTTCAAGCTCGGCTTCACCAGAAAGACGGAGGTGCCACGCTTGTCGTTGGTCTTGAGGAAGACGATTGACTCCTTCAGGATGACTTCGTAGTACTCCTTCGTCTCCGAGTACGAGCCGGGCGGTCGCGAGCTTAACAAGTCGCTCCGCTCACGCAACCGCGTCGATGATGCTTAGGTGCGCCATGGATAGGGTTTCTAGTGACGAAACGCCTTCGATTCACGATTCCCTTCAAATTCCCTATTTCCGAAGGCCTTCGTTTCACGATTTTTGTTTTTACCCCCCCCTAACCCCCCCGCGCCTCCGAGGGCCCCCTACTAACTACAGGGAGTCTTGAAACACCCTCTCGACAACTCCTGGGCAAAAAAAAGCGTCATTTTCTCAGCGGTCCGACCTGACCTCAGAACCGCTCAGTGACGTCCTGTGCTTGTGGGAGCAAGTGCGCTGGTAGATGACCTGCACGTCCTGGAACCCCCAGCAATTGATCCCGTGTGGCGTTTCCTTATTTGTCCAATTACATGAGCCTTTCTGAACAATTTTCGTTCTGTGTTCACAGGGGACGAGGGAACCGGCGACCTCGGACCTGCACCGACGACCCACAGGATGAGGAGGCCGCAGTGCTTGCTTGCACACAATCTCTGCGAGACGGCGCAGGCAAGCAAGTGGCAAGCATCGAACGCAACCCCGCTCCCCGGGAGCGCATGTGAATGTCCCGGGCGAATCCCACCATCCGATCCAAGGACGAAGGCTACGTATAAGTACGCATCGTCGTAGCCCCGAGGTCGTCTTACTCGGTCGCCCTTGTGAGCGTCTGACGCACGTCTATAAATTCATCGTCCATGCCCCCTCCGACTGATCACGAGCGCGGTAAATGTAGCCCGCGACCGTGCCCGGCTCCGCCTGCAATGGCGACCGTTTGTTTCTTCCAACATCGCCACCCAGGTCGCACGTTCGGTGCTTGACGTAATGAGTGCCAGGGCGGGGGTCGTACTGAGCAGGCCCCATGCTCCTTACTTCCGGCGGCTCCATGCCACTTAGGAACTCAACCGAGATTTTGCGCCCAGGGCCTGTCGCCCACGGGCTGTTGGTTTTGTGAGCTCCCGCCCTCCGTCGAATGCCCAGTCCCTGATACGCCTTGAGCTGCTCATCCGAGATCGTCGAGGGCCGTGCGGCGGTCTTGGCCGCCTCCCATCGCGAATGGGCGGCTTCGGCGCTGTTCTTCTTGGACGAGGGAGGTCGGTAGAGAGCTCGCTTGAGCTCCCGGAAGTCAATCTCGCCTGAGCGGTCCACGTCAATACGGTCGAAGAGCGCGCGCACCTCGTCGCGAGAGACGTCGAGACCGAGGCCGGCGAGCGCCACGCCGAGCTCCTCGCGCGACACCAGCCCGTCCCAGCTCACGTCGATGGCGGAGAAGAGGTCGGACATGCGCTGCAGGCTGCCATCGAGCCGCTTTCGCAGCTCCGCAAGTACATCCATCTCGCCGGAGGAGGTTGACCGTTCGCTACCTGCGCTCTGTCCAATGCTTCGCTTCGCCCCCGCCGCGAGCAGTAGGTGCTTCTGCCGCACGCGGTTGAGCTCAACTTCAACATCCTCGCGGCGGCGCTGGTCATACCTCCGGTCGCGCGCCTCCCTGCGCATCTCCTCAGCCTGCCTCTCGATCTCGTACACTGAGGCGCCCTCCTCGTCAAGCGCAGTGCTCGGGCGAAAAAGGCCCTGGGCCGACAGACGGCCCACACTCTTTGTGGGGAACTCCGAATTGAACTTGTTGCCCGGCGAGTACGAGCACGGGTCGGGGCCGACGAGGGTCTTCTTGTTGAGCTCACGCACGGCCTCGATCCTCTCGCGGATGCGCTCTGGGGGTTGACCGCCGGGAAGCATGGCGGCGGGTGGGAACAGGCGCGCGCGGCAGCGGCTGCCGATACCCGATGCACGCTCCTTAGGCGCGGGAAAGACCTGCGGCCGGGCAGTCGGGGCCGATGGGAGTTCGTCAGCAAGCAGAGGGGGCAGCACGTGTGACGAGCGACCGTGAGCGTCCGGCGAAGCATGGGCAGGTGGGTCCGTACCGGCATGGGATAGAAGCCAGAGGACGGTCCACTGAGCGGTGGCAGGGGGGTCGAAGCCGAGAGTGCGGCAGCACTCGGCGTCACGGCACGCGACAGGTGCTTGTACCGGTCGTCACGCCCCCACGTCGCGCCCTGTGGAAACAACGAGGTGTGTGAGGTGCTCGCGAACGGCACGCTGCCGACGTCTGGCGAGTAGGCGCCCGGGCCGGGGATTTGGAAGCGTAATCGAATGGTCTGCGAGGTCCGCCCAGCCTTTGGCAATGGCATGAGCGCCGCGTTCATAGTATGAATGTGAATGGAAGCGTCGCGCGAGCTGCCAAAAGTGCCCCGTTCTTTACCATGCTCGGCTTCCATCCAACGGGTCTCAGCGGCCTCAGACGCGCCCTGCGGCTCTGGAGGGCTGAAGTCGACCATCACCGGTCCGGTGCCGAGTGACGCATCAGCAGCGCGGCTGCGATCGCGCTCCTCGACGGCGTCCGCCCTGCTATGTCCGAATCCAAATTCAGAGTCCCTGCAGAGGTCGTTGAGCTCCCGCCATTGTACTCGAGAGGCCTCGTCGGTAGCATCGCACGCCCACGTGAGCAATACTGACGTCAACAGCGGTGCGGACTCGTCGGAGAGGCAGCGCCCTGCCCAGGATCGCAGCGCGCGCGGCAGATCCTCGGGCGTTTCGAAGCTGCCCGCCATTGCTTGTGAGGCCAGCGGGTCTCGCAAACTCGAAACGCCTCCTCGCCGCGCAAAAAGCGAATCTCCGCCACAACGCCGGCCCGAGTCTTGGCTTCCGTGCGCGTCGCTTGCGAAATTTTGCCTTTCATTCACACAGCGTGTGCAAGACTGTGGACAAGTCGCGTCCAATGCGAGCTTCGCGGGACGATCGGCGCTCGGAGCCACTAATATGCCGGGCAACATGCTAAACACGCCAGGGATCATGGATCGGTCCACCGAGTTTGGCAACATGATGCACCATGCGATGGGTATGAAGAGCCATGAGATGGAGAAGCACCGCCGCAAGTTCGAGGGGTACCCCACCTACCTGCAGAACTCGATGTGGATGCAGAACCAAACGTGCCTCGAGCTGCGCAAGCTACCCGTCGGCGCGCGGCTCGCCGGGGCGGCCGAGCTCAAGGAGCAGGGCAACGAATTCTTCCGGAAGAAGAAGTATGCGAGTGCGGTCGAGTGCTACGAGGCGGCGATCGGCGCCTTCCGGTACCTGCGGCAAAACGACCCTGACTGGAAGAACAAAGGCATCAAGGACGAATCCATCGACCTGATCGACGACATCGTTGGCGAGGGCCGGGCCGAGGACGAGGACGAGCGCAGGGCGGTGCGCGATTTTGCCACGTCGTGCTACAACAACTTGGGTGCGTGCTTCCTCGGTCGCGCATGTACGGGGAAGCCCGAGCTAGGCTCGAGCATCGACGAGGACTACAAGCGGTGCGTGCAGGCGTGCACGAACGCCCTCGAACTCGACGGCCTCAACTCGAAGGCGCTCTACCGGCGCGCGCGCGCGCGGAGCGAGCCACTGACCGCCACCGACGGCGACAATGACTCGGCCATTGCCGACCTCAGCGAGGCGGCGGCGGCCGCGCCCGACGACAAGGAGATCCGCGCGCTGCTCACGAAGCTCAAAAAGGGGCGCCTCGAGGCCAAGAAGAAGGACGCGTCCGCGCTCAAGGGCCTCTTCGATAAGAGTGAGCTGTACGACGAGAAGACGCTCGCGGCTCAGAGGGCACGTGCTGAGGAGGAGAAGAAGCTGAACGACCCGGCGGCGGGTAAGCCGCGCACGCCCGAGATGGCGGAGAAGGAGGCGCGGGAGGCCGAGGCGGCCATCGCCCACCTGCGTGAGAACAGACGCCATGCGGATGCTGACGAGCTCGAGAAGAAGCTGGCGGTGCATCGGCAACAGCTTGAAGAGTACAAACGACTTGCTGCGGAGGAGGAGGTGCGCTCGGCGCGCAACGACCCCAAGAACATCGACTTCGCCAACCCGACGCCAGAGCAGATTGCCGACGCCAAGAAGCATGGCATTGACCTGTTGGACCCGCTGATCGTCAAGGAGCTGCAGCGGATGCAGCGGCAGGAGCAGCAAGGCGGCGAGGGGGAGGACGATGCTGACAACCCTGACGAGGAGGAAATGGGCGCACGGGGGGCGCCGCCGCCGGCGCGCGACGCGGGCGCAGGCTCGCTGCGCTACTGGATCTTCGGCATCATGCTAAGCGTGGGCTTCTATCGCGTGTGGAATGAGCTCAACCCGGCGCTCGGCCCGGAGCCCCTGGATGAGTGGTGAGACCTACTTACCGAGCCGTTAGAGTAGCCTAACGTTAGATTTGAGTTCTAACGTTAAGGAAGCGTTAATTTTTTTCCTTAACGTTGTTTCATGTTAATGTTAAT
>JWZX01002632.1:0-14357 GCA_001275005.1 Chrysochromulina tobinii | reverse complement strand
GCCCTCCCCGCCGCCGCACCCTCCGAGCCCGCCAAGGCCGCCGCCCAAGCCGCCGCCCAAGCCGCCGCCGCCCCCATTGGCCCCCCCGCCACCGCCGCCCTCGCCGCCGCCCTCGCTGCCGCCCATGCCGCCCTCGCCGCCCTCGCCGCATTCGCCGCCTTCGCCACCCTTTGCGCCTCTCGCTGGTTTGGCGCTCACAACTGCGGCCAAGGACTCGGGGCCCATCATCGCTGTCATCGCCACGTGCGCCTCCGCCGTAGTCTGCTTCGCTGTGCTCCTCGTGGTCTACTACCACCGCAAGACGAGGAAGCCAACGCGCGCTAAGACGGTCGTCTCGTCCAATGAGGGCAAGGGTTCCACCGAGCTCCAGCAGATCCAGGTCAAGGAGAAGTACAAGCCCATCCTCATGTCTGAGATCATGTATGGAGACCAGCTCGGCACCGGCGCCTTTGGCGTCGTGTACAAGTGCACGTTCCAGGCGACCAAGTGTGCCATCAAGAAGCTGCACGCCAAGGACGAGAGCTCGGAGGCGCTTGCCAAGGCGCTCATGGACGAGTTCCATGTGATGAGCCAGCTCCGCCATCCGAACGTGCTGCTCGTGCTCGGCATCGCCGAGGACGCGGTCGAGGGCGCCAAGGGCATCGTTATGGAGCTCATGGAGGCCTCGCTCGCCGACGTGCTCAGCTCCGCTTCCTTCGAGCAGTACGCCACGTGGGCAGGCTCCTTGCTCTCCATCGCGTCGGACGTGGCCAACGGCATGGCCTACATCCACTATAACAACATGCTCCACCGCGACCTCAAGCCGGGCAACGTGCTCCTCGACGCTCAGTGGGTGGCCAAGGTTGCCGACTTTGGCACCGTCTTCGACACGTCCGATAGCGCCATCTCGGAGAGCGGCGACATCCAGGGCACGCCGCCCTACTTGGCGCCCGAGATCGTGAAGAGGCACGTGTACGACAAGCCGGTGGACGTGTGGGCCTTTGGGTGCATGCTCGCGCACATGGGCACGAAGCGTCCCCCGTACTCGTGGCTCACGCACATCGAGACGCCCAAGCAGCTCCTCGACGTGGTCGCAAGCGGCGAGTACTCGCCGCTCGAGCTGCTCCTCGAGAGCACGACCACGTCGGACTCTATCAAGGATCTCGCAAAGTCGTGCTGCCAGCCTGGCCCCATTGTGCGGCCGACCTTCGAACAGATCTCGCAGAAGGTCAGCGAGGCCGTCAACGTCGCATTTGGCGCGGCGACTCCCCGCGGATCTAGCAATGTCGACCCGCGCCCCGTGGCGCGCATCAAGAACAAGCGCCCACTGCGCACCTCTATCATCGCGGCCCCCGGAGCGCCGGAACGTGACAGTACGGCGTCTTCGGATTCCCTCACATCGACAATGGACCAGTCGTACCGCGAGAAGTTCAAGAACCGCTCCAAGTCTTCGCTCGAGAAGTCGTACCGCGTCAACACGGACGCGCCGGCGTCGCCGGGCGGCGAGGCGTCCGCGCCGCCGCCGCCCGCCGAGTCGAACAATTCGCTGTTCCAGACTTTTTCGGATACGCTCCTCGCCACCTTCACGCCCGGCAAGGGGCTCAAAGACTAGTTCAAGGACGTTTTGAAGTCGGACGGACGAACGGGCGGATGCGATGGGGACACGGATGACATGGGGGGCAAGGAGAGCGCATAGGAAATGTGAGCACGCGCCGCGGCGTGCACGGCCCCCGTGCTGTCAGGGCAGATCAGGGGCGTTGCCCTCGCGCCGTCGCGCCGCCACTGCACGCATGCTGTGCAGCGATTGCGGCGAGTCTAGGCTCGAGACTGCCAACAGGGAAAGGGTGAGGGCTGAGCCCGTTTGGGAGTTGGATCTCATGGACGTCGAGCAGTGCTTCTCGGCGGGGGTAAGTCACTGGGCGTCGGGCGTCGGGCGCGTTCACCCTTTGACTCGTGCTGGACATGCTCGCGCATTGCGCTATGCACCACGGCACGATACGTATCGTCTCGATAGCATACCATAAATAGTTGATTTCGGCAGTACAAGGGTCGGGGGGAGTAGGACGACCACGCGGGAGCGTGTGACGGGTGTGGGGGGAAGGGGGGTGGAGGGTGGAGGTGTGTCGGGTGAAGGTAGTGCGCAGTGTGCAGTGTGTGCTGGTGTGTGCAGTGTGCTGGTGTGTGCAGTGTGCAGGTAAAAGATTGTTAATCCGCGGTTCCGCGCCCGCGAGTGCGTCCGCTTTGGCCTTTGCTGCGGCGCGCCCCTGCCCCGCCCTGCGGCTGCGCCCGGGCGACGGGCGTCCGCTTGCCGCGCGCTTCCCCCGACTTGCACTTCCGCACTTGCACCCTCCGGACTTTGGTCTTTGCGCCGGACGCGGGCGGTGAGGGAGGGCGGGGAGCGCGGCGGTGCGAGACCGTCGAGAGACTCTTCTTTGCGCTAATATGCTTGACGCGTGCATCGCGGTGATGAAAGACACGAGATCGACGGAACACGCTCTACCGCGCTGTACAACTACTTACGTTACGGCACACTGTCGTCGGTACGCCGCGTGGCCGAACTGCCGTGCGAACACGCGGAGTAGCGAGGCTTCGTCTACCGGCGCGCGCCCCGCGGCGGAACTTAGCGTACAGTCGTACTACATCAACGCCACGCTCAGGACGCAAAAGGCGCCTCGGCCGAGGAGGGCTCGATTTCCTCATCGTACTCTGCGCCCAGGAGCGTGGGCCCACCCGCGGGTTGGGCTTGGGCTTGGAACGCGGCTTCCAAGCGTAGCCGCTGTTGCCCGGGCCTGCGCAGCTGCCCCTCGACTGTTGCGCCGCTCGCGGCGTCGTATCGGAAGGTGTTGCTCATGCCAAAGGGAGCCTTCTCCGCATCCTCGGCCTCACAGAGCGACGTGCCCTCGAAAGGGGCTAGCAGCAAGCAATTGTCGCCGCCGTGTACAAGCGCGACGGGCCGCTCCGCGTCGCATGCCGCACCCGCCCAAGGAGTAAGTACGCGCTCCGTGCAGCCGCCCTCGCCCTTGAACTCGCCCTCGCCTTCGCCCTCGCCGTCGAGGTCCTCCACCGCCAGATAGATGAGCATCGGGCGCGCGCTCCGGTTGACCACAGAGACCAGCGGGAGTGCCGCCGTTGTGGGCGTGGGCGTTGTGCCAGCCAGGGAGTCCGCCGCTGCAGGTGCACGCCAGGCGAGGGCATCAAAGTACACCACCTCTGCCGCTAGCCGTGAAGCTGCTTCCCGCTGTGAAGATGCTTCCCGCTGTGAAGCTGCTTCCCGCTGTGAAGATGCTTCCCGCTGTGAAGCTGCTTCCCGCCCGCCGTGCGTCGGTGCGGCATCACTCTGGAGTTGGAGGTGCCCTTCCGATGCGAGCAGCGGCGGGTGAGAACGCAACGCGAGCAGCGGCACTCTCACGTGGTCCTCGAGGACGAGCTGGCCGCTGCCACCTTCGGCGCCACGCTCAGCGACTATGGCGCGCACTCGGGTGTGCTCACAGTAGCTGCGCACCTCCACTGTGGTCGAGGGCAAGCGCTGTGCGACGAAGGCCGCGCAGGACGAGGACACGAACGAGGACGAGGACGAGAAGGCGGCGAAGGCGGTGGAAGAGGCAGAGCACGGCCGCCCCCTTGTCCATCCCTCTTTGGGGAACGTGCGAGGGGCCGCCCTTGTCGAGTGCTCAGTGGCGTGCTCGATGAGGTCAGCAAACCGCCCCCCTGGGTCTGGTCCTTCCTTCCCCTCCGCCAGAGACCCCCCCGTCTCGCCCCGTGCCGCGCCAATCGCAGCGGTGGCGACCTTGGTGACCGTGTACGTCGGCTTCGGAAGGCTCGATGGCCGCGGAGGACGTGGCGCTATCGCGGCCGTCATGGTCGAGCCACACGCCGCGGCCGGCGCAGCGGCTGTTGCCGCGGCCGGTGCCTCCGGATCGGGCAGACACTCTGGCGACGGAGGCTCATAGTATCGGACCGACGGGCGCGATGCGAAGCGCACGCGCACAGGGCCGCGCCGGCGCCGCTGCCGCCGCTCCATGAGCCGGCCGCACTGCTCGTCGGCGAATGCAGTCTGCCGCCGCCACCCGCTCTCCGATCGCTCAATCTCACGCCCGATCTCAATCTCACGCCCGATCTCAATCTCACGCCCGATCTCAATCTCACTCCTGATCTCGCGCCCCGTCTCCCGAGCCCGCGCCGCAGCCGGCGCCGGAGGCGGCGCTACCGGCGGCGCCGATGCGGACCCGGCGAGGCCCTCGGCGCGACGCGCATTCTGGCGCGTGTTCCACTGGCATACTTCGTCGACGTTGTCGGCGCCTTCGGCCTCTTCGTCCATCCACTCGACCGCCGCCTGCACGCGCGCGACAAGCCCCGGCTGCACGCCTACTGGCGGATTCGCTGCTGCTGCGCTCCTCAGCTGTGGAATCAGCTGTGGAATCGCCGGCGCCGGCAAAGTAGGATGCTGCGCTCGATGCGAGTGCATCAGGCTCGACGCAGCTGCGGCCGTTGCGGCTGGCGGTGCGGTCGTGATCTGCGGCGGGATGAGGCCGGCGCTCTGGGGTGTGCTCCGGAGCACATAGGCTCGTGAGGACGCTCCAAAGACACAGGGCACACCGTCGCGCCAGTGCGTCGGCTCGCGCGGCGGCAAGCGCTCGCCATTAAGGAAGGTGCCATGCGCCGAGCCAAGATCGAGCAGGTACACTGCACCACTGCGATGCTGGAGCACGATGGCGTGATGTCGTGAGGCGGATGCGTGCTCGAGCACCAGGTCACACTCCGCCAAGCGGCCGGCAAGCAGGTAGGCGCGGCCAGCGAGAGGCACAGTGTCGATGAGTGTCGCGCCGCGCCACGCGAGCAGGACGCCAGTAGCAGCCGCCGCTGAGCACCACTCGGGCAGCACAAAGTTTGCGACTGTCGGAGTGCAGCTACCTGCCTTTGCAGGCACCACGGCAGGAGCTGCGGCCGCACTTGCCGGAGGTGCTGCGGCCCGCTGGGTGCCTCCGAACATTAGCAGCGGATCCCAGCTCTGATTAGCGAGCAAGGCATCAAGGCGGGTGGGCGAGCCAGTGCGCCATCCACGTTTCATATCCACGGCGGCGGCACGCGAGGTTGGTCGTAGAGACCAAGAAAGGCTCCATGCTGCCGAGGAGGGCGAATGCGCGCTGTGAATGAGGAATTAAAGTTGGGCGTGCTGTCTCGGAACGCCTAAGTGCCGTTTGAGATCGCTTCTTTCGGGAGCTGCGGGCTCGGGTCGTGTTAACGTTCACACCCCTCGGCAAAAGTTATGTCGGCAATCCGACGGACTACCGTGGCCACCTCCGCGACCCTTAGCCGTTCCTTGCCACCACTCATCGCACGACGTTTTGTCTCGCGCACGGAGTCAAAGATGACTGTGAGCGAACTGAAGGAGGTGCTGGGCAAGCTCGGTTTGCCGACGACAGGCAAGAAGGCCGAGCTGGTGGCACGGCATGCGGAGGCGTTGGCGCTGGCGGCGACAGGGCCCGAACCCGCAAAGCGCATCCACACGGCCGCACCCGCAGTGATCGCCTCCTCATCCTCGGCGGACGCGTCCAAGTTCGAACGGCTCACGCCGGTCGAGCACGTCCTACGCCGTCCGGGCATGTACATCGGCTCGACTTCGGTGCAGATCGAGCCGCTGTGGGTTCACGACGCGGCCGAGGATCGGATCGTGTGGCGCGATGCACAGTACATCCCAGGGCTCTATAAGATTTTTGACGAGATCCTCGTCAACGCGCTCGACAACGTGCAGCGCGACCCGGCGGGCACCAACCGCATTGACGTGGCCATCGAGCCGCGCTCAGGGCGAACGAGCGTGTGGAATAACGGGCGCGGCATCCCGGTGCGCCGGCACGAGATCGAGGGCGTGTGGCTCCCCGAGATGCTCCTAGGCTCTCTCTTCACCGGTTCCAACTTTGACGACGAAGCCAAGCGTACCGTTGGGGGCAGGCATGGTTTCGGTGCGAAGCTGACGAACCTCTTCTCAACGGCCTTCGAGGTGCAGACGGCGGACGCGGCGGCGGGCGTGCTGTACACCCAGCGCTGGGCGGCCAATATGAGCGAGCGGACCGAGCCAACCATCGAGCCGCTGCCGGCCACGATGCGAGGAGCGGACTTCACCAAGATCGTCTTCACACCCGACCTGACGAAATTTGGTGTGCACGCACTACCGGAGGACATGCTTGCTCTCTTCCGACGGCGCGTGTACGATGCGGCTGCGACCGCCGCACCCGCGTGCGTCTCGCTCGACGGCCGAACGCTCCAAGTGAGCGGGCTGCAGCAGCTCGCACAGCTGTATACGAGCGGCCCGCACGCCTTCGCACGGGTGTCCGAGCGATGGCACGTGGGGGCGTGCCTCTCGCCTACCGGTGCTTTCCAAGCGCTCAGCTTCGTCAATGGCGTCGCCACGCCGCGTGCGGGCACGCACGTGACGCACGTATGCACGCCACTGCTGCAGGCGCTCGCTCCGGCGCTCAGCCGAGCGCTCAAGCTGCCCGCGGGTGAGGAGCTCACGACGGCGCGCCTCAAGCCGCATCTGATGCTCTTCGTCGATTGCAAAGTGGATAACCCAGAGTTCGACTCGCAGTCGAAGGAAGCGCTCACGAGCCACCCTAGCAGCTTCGGGGGGCTGTGCGCCCTACCCGACGCCTTCATCAAGCGCGTGGCGGCCCTCGAGGGGCTTCGGGCCGCCGTTGCCGACGCGTTTGAACAACGCGCCACCAAAGAGCTCGCGCGCCGTACTGGGCCAGCGACCTCGCTGCTCGAGGTGCCAAAGCTCGAGGACGCGGAGCTGGCGGGCGGACCAAGCGCATCCGAGTGCACTCTCATTGTAACCGAGGGCGATTCCGCCAAGGCGTTGGCGGTGGCGGGGCTTGAGGTCGTCGGGCGGGAGCGTTACGGCGTCTTCCCCCTACGCGGCAAGCCACTCAACGTGCGTGAGATCTCGGCCAGAAAGGTGGGCGACAACGAGGAGCTCACCGGCCTGATGCGCGCCCTCGGCCTCACGCCAGGCGCGAGCTACGAACATCAGGTGGAGGCACTCAAGGCACTATCCTCCTCGATCTCCTCGATCTCCTCGATCTCGCCGGCCGCCGAGGGTGGCGCGAACGCCGAGGGTGGCGCGAGCGCCGAGGGTGGCGCCAGCGCCTCGCCCATGCCTTCAGGCAAAGCCAGGGCTCGTGGCACGGGCCTGCGGTACGGGCGCCTCATGCTGATGGCGGATCAGGATACCGATGGCTCGCACATCAAGGGCCTCGTCATTTCGATGCTTCATCACTTTTGGCCCGAGTTGCTGCGTGCCGACTTTGTGCAAGAGTTCCAGACGCCGCTGCTCAAGGCGCGGCGTATCTCGGACGGCCAGGTACTCGCGTTCTTCTCGTTGCCCGAGTACGAAGCCTGGCACACGCAGCTCAGCGCGCCCGAGCAACGCCACTGGCGTGCCAAGTACTACAAGGGGCTGGGCACCTCGACCGCGCAGGAGGCGCGTGAGTACTTCGGGGCCTTGGGCTCGCATCGGCTTCAGCTCGAGTGGGCGAGCGCGGCAGATGACGACCTGATCGACATGGCCTTCTCGAAGAAGCGAGCGGCGGATCGGCGCGAGTGGATGCTGCACGCTGCACGTCGCATGCATGCTGCAGCCAACGCGGCGGCAACACCTGCGCAACTCGTGGACAGCAACGAGCCGCCGCCGCCGCCGCCGCCGCCGCAGCCGCCGCCGCAGCAGGGAGTTGAGCCGCCGTCGCCGCCGAAAGCGCAGCAAGGGCGCCGTGCGATCGGGGAGCGACGCACATACGCGGCATTCGTCAACGAGGAGCTCGTCCAGTTTTCTCTCGCGGACGTGCGCCGCTCGCTCCCATCCGCCATTGATGGCCTCAAGCCTTCCCAGCGCAAGGTGCTCTACGCGTGCTTTGCCAAGCGTCTGCTGCCCTCCGCCGCGGAGATGAAGGTGGCGCAGCTCGCGGGCTTCTGTGCCGAGGTGACCCATTATCACCACGGCGAGGCTTCGATGCATGCGACCATCACGAACATGGCGCAGGGCTTTGTGGGCTCGAACAACGTGCCGCTACTAGAAGCGTGTGGCCAGTTTGGCACGCGCGCCGCCGGTGGGAGTGACGCGGCCTCGGCTCGGTACATCTTCACACGCCTCACGCCGCTTGCTCCGCTCCTCTTCCCAGCGGCCGACGCACCGATCCTCAAGTACTGCGTCGAGGACGGACATTCTGTGGAGCCAATCCACTACGTGCCTGTGCTGCCCACGCTGCTGCTCAACGGCGCCAGCGGCATTGGCACCGGATGGAGCACGCAGTGCTGGAGCTATCACCCACTTGAGCTGCTCGACAACGTGCTCGCGCTCGCGAACGGCCGGCCGATGGCACCGATGGTGCCGTGGGCGGCCGGCTTCCGCGGCGAGATTGTAGTCCAACCGCCCGCCAATGCGGGGGTAGGTGCGCGGATGGGTGCGGGGGTGAGTGCGGGGGTGGGTGCGGGGCATAAGGAGATGGCCGGCCTTCCCTCCACCTTTCTCTCGCGTGGCGTGGTGCGGCTTAGTGCGGACGGCCTCGAGATCACCGAGCTGCCGCTGGGCAGGTGGACGAGCGTGTACAAGAGCTGGCTACTCAAGCAGATGGCGGAGGGGAAGGCGCTGTGGACGGGCTTCAGCGAGCGCCATACTGAGCGCACCGTGTGCTTCGCGCTGCACCACACGCGCGATCAGCTCGCGCAGCTGGCGGCGGTGGAGGAGCAGGGGATGCTTGCGAGCCAGCTGCAGCTCGAGGCGAGCCACTCACTCAGCAACGCGCATGCATTCGACGCCCACGGCGAGCTCCGTCACTTCCGCTGCCCCACGAGCTCATCGAGATGCATGCCGAGGCGCGGCTGGCGGCGTACGCCAAGCGCAAGGCCCACGATTTAGCGCACCTCGCGGCGGAGCTCGAGCTTCTGGACGCGCGCGCTCGGTTTGTGGGGATGGCTGTGCGCGACGAGCTGCCCCTCTTGAGGGGCGCGCCCACACAGATGCTCCTCGACGCGCTGCGGTCGGCGGGCTTCAAGCCCGGTTTAGGCGCGACTTCCTTGGCTGACCTTCCTAATTTGGGAGCATTAGACGCGACTTCCTTGGCCGGTGGCAGAGGCGAGGGCGGCGGCGGTGGCGGCGAGGGCGGCGGCGAGGGTGGCGGCGAGGGCAACGTCGCGCCTACGAGCCGTGCGTATGATTACCTGCTGCGTCTGCCATTGCTCTCCCTCACCGAGGAGCGAGTGGCGAAGCTCGAGGGCGAGATCGAGCGCAAGCGTGCCCAGGCGACCGAGCTGCAGCACACGTCGGAGCTCGCGCTATGGTCTCGCGAGCTCGAGGCGCTGCGCATGCCGCTGCAGGCGCACCTCGAGGCGGTGGCCTCGCACGCGACGCCCGCTGCCGCCGAGAGCCGCGCTGACGCGAGTTCGCCCAAGAAGTCGACGAGGGCACGCCGGCGGACAGGCAAGACCTGAGCGCCGAGAGTCGTCAGTCGAGAGTGGGTAACCGTTGGCGGCCGTACGTGTCTGCGAGTACCGAGTTCGGTCAATCGGACCGGACATTGCACAATGACCCGAGCCGGCAGCAGCCGGACCCAAAAGGCCAAACGCCGGCGTACTGTTCGACTGTACGACTGCGACCGGAGGACACATACGCGACGGATAGCACCGCCAGAACACACAGACTTGTACAGCCTCAGATGCCCCAGTCCTCGCCGGTCGGCATAGGCGGCGGCGCACGCTCGGCACTCCGCACCCGCATCTCGCCTTCAAGGCCGGTCTCCTGCTCGAACGCAGCCTTTGCATTTGCCTTTGCCTTCGCCCGGAGCATCGTCGCCTCCGCCTCCGCCTGCGCCGCCGCGGCGGCCTGCGCCGCGCCGCGCTGCAGCGCGGTGTGCGCCCTCAGGAGACAGGTTGAGCCATTCAGTCCAATCTGCATTGCATGAGCTTCGGCGGGAAGTGTCGTGCGTTGCGCTGCAGATCAGCCCCAAGTGGGCACGGTAGGTGAGATTTTGCCGCGGAGCATGTCGGGGGGCAGCTCCTTGAGGGACTTGGAGCCTTTACGCAAATTGCACTGGGAGCACGCAGTGACCACATTTTCCCACGAGGTTGGACCCTGCGCGACGGTTAGGGTTCGGGGGTTAGGGTTCGGGTCAGGGTTGTACCCTTCGCGACACCGTGGTCTCTGTCATAATCAGAGCCCAACAGTTACAATCAGAGCCCATCAGTCACAATCATACCCCATGTGTCGCGATCAGAGCCCATCAGTCGCGATCACCTGCTTGACGCGCGGCACGACGTGATCGTACGTGAGCTGCGAGGGCAGGAGCTGGCGGCGGCAATACTGGCAGCAGAAGTTGTCGCGCAGGTACAGGTTGCGCCGTGTGAACCCAGGCGCGCCCTTGCCCGGCTTGCTCGGCTGCACATACGTCTTCAGCACAATGACCGATGGCAGCGGCATCGTGACGCTGGGCGAGCGCACGACCACGCCGTCGTAGTTGGAGAGGACGATGACGGCATCGCGGAAGATGGCGCGGACCGTGTCCTGCCAGGACCACAGCGACAGCGGAACGTACGAGAGCGGCGTGTAGTCGGCGTTCAGCACGAGTGCGGGGTAGCGGCCAGATAACCGGTCTGTTGAGTCACTCGCCGGCAGCGACTGCGTCTGCAGCGCGGGCGCCTCGACGTAAAGGTGCGGCCCTCCTCTGTTCTCCACATCGCGCCAGTTGTTGCGGTGGTATTTGTTGTATGAAGAGGCCTTGAATTGCGCGCGCGACGGCTTCTTGCTGCTGCCAGGAGCCATCATCACCAGCGCGTCGCACGGCAGGCTGGAGGCAGGGCGAGCGGCCACGCTGAAGAGGGGTTGCAGGAATGCCCACGATAGCATGGCGAAAGCGAGCATCGCTGCTTGAGGCCTCTGAGTAGCTCTGATGGATGCGCACGACCGCGAGAGGCCGCGCGAGTACGCGTGCGGCCGGTGGGCTCATACGGCGAAGTGATTTCCACAATCGGATTCGCGAATGATGTGACTTAAATGATGACAGTTGACAGGTTGACAGTCATCAAAAATGTCAAGTTTCATGTACAGTAGTTTGGGTTCATGATAACAGAAATCGGGAGAACCCACCCACCATCCCCGATCACCACCAGTTATCGCAGTGTTACGCTGTGTGTTAGAAGTCACACAGACACACATTCACATTCACACACATACATTCACACCGCTGTGTGTGGACCATGGCGAGCTCCCGCGGCATTCTCTTACAGGTGGCGGCGGCAACAAGGCCGGCGGCGAGCACATTTGCACATTTTAGGCGGCGGCATGGGCGGCGGCATCCTTCGACGGATCGAGGCCGGCGGCGAGCACATCTCAGGCGGCGGTGGCATCGCCAACGGTTCATGCTCCACACATGCAGCGATCGGGTATCGAATAACCCTCTACATTCGATACTCCTTCGGAGTTCTCGTTCACCTGTGTCCGCAACTGCTTCCTGTCTGCTGGGCGTGGCACACAAACCAATTGCCCACCCAGCTATCTTCGCTCCACCGGTCGCATGGCACTGTCTTGAGCCCACCAAGTGGACTATACCCGTCCTCCATGGCATGCTCCATCCCCACCTCATCCTGGTCTTTACTCCTCGTCGTCTTTGGGCGTCTTGGGGATGTAGGTGGCGCTCAATGCCCCCTTGCCGGGCGTGAAAGTGGAGAGGAGCGTATCCGAAAAGGTCTGGAAGAGAGCCCCCGCGTGAGAGTCCGGGTTAGTTCTTGGCGATGGCGGCGATGCCGCTTCATTGACGCGGTACGATTTGTCCATCTGAGTCTTCGAGCGGCTCCGGAACTTGTCGCGGTACGACTGGTCCAGTTTTGTCGGGCTGCTTGATTCCCTGTCCGACGTCGAGGGGCTGTCAGGGAGCGATGGGAGCATTGCGCGCCGCAGCGGGCGCTTGTTTCTGATACGCGCCACGGGGCGCGGTTCAGCGCCCTCGGGGATGGCGGCCATGATCAGCTCTGAGATCTGTCCAAAGGTCGGCCGCATAATGGGGCCAGGCTGGCAGCACTGCTTGGCAAGGTCCTTCACAGCCTGCGGCGTGGTCGTGCTGAAGAGGAGCAGCTCGAGCGGCGAGTACTCGCCGCTCGCGACCACGTCGAGGAGCTGCTTGGGCGTCTCGATGTGCGTGAGCCACGAGTACGGGGGACGCTTCGTGCCCATGTGCGCGAGCATGCAGCCAAAGGCCCACACGTCCACCGGCTTGTCGTACGCATGTCTCTTCACGATCTCGGGCGCCATGTAGGGCGGCGTGCCCTGGATGTCGCCGCCGCTCTCACCTGCGCGGTTCGTAGTCGAGTCGAAGACGGTGCCGAAGTCGGCAACCTTGGCCACCCACTGAGCGTCGAGGAGCACGTTGCCCGGCTTGAGGTCGCGGTGGAGCATGTTGTTGTAGTGGATGTAGGCCAAGCCGTTGGCCACGTCCGAGGCGATGGAGAAGAGGGAGCCCTCCCACGTGGCGTACTGCTCAAAGGAAGCGGAGCTGAGCACGTCGGCGAGCGAGGCCTCCATGAGCTCCATGACGATGCCCTTGGTGCCCTCCACCGCGTCCTCGGCAATGCCGAGCGTGAGCAGCACATTCGGGTGGCGGAGCTGGCTCATCACGTGGAACTCGTCCATGAGCGACTTGGCGAGCGCCTCCGAGCTCTCGTCCTTGGCGTGCAGCTTCTTGATGGCGCACTTGGTCGCTTGGAACGTGCACTTGTAGACGACGCCAAAGGCGCCGGTGCCGAGCTGATCTCCATAAATGATCTCGGACATGAGGATGGGCTTGTACTTCTCCTTGACCTCGATGTTCTGGAGCTCGGTGGAACCCTTGCCCTCGCTGGACGAGACGCCCGTCTTGGCGCGCGACGGCTTCCTCATCTTGCGGCGGTAGTAGACGGCGACGAGCACGGCGAAGCTGAAGAGCACAGCGGCGCACGCGGCGATGACAGCGATCATGGGCCCCGAGTCCGTGGCCGCAGCCGGTGTGAGCGCCAAGTTAGCCAATGGCACAAAGGGTGGCAAAGGCGGCTTGGGCGGCATGGGCGGCTTGGGCGGCGGCGAGGGCGGCGGTGGCGGTGGTGGTGACGGTGTGGGCGACGGGGGTGGCGGCGGGGAGGGCGGCGGCTTGGGCGGTGGCTTTGGAGGGCTCGGAGGGAGCGGCGGCGGGGAGGGCGACGGCGGGGAGGGCGGCGGCGAGTACACGTCGCAGTTGCCGTTGTCTACGGTGGCGCTCGGGTCGTAGTTGGCGGCCACCGGGCTCATGCAACCGGGCACGGCCACCGAGTACGTGCACTCAGTGGCGACGTTGGCGCCGGCCACATAGTTGGACGCGGTCGAATTGGGGCAGCCAGACACGTCGTATTGGCACAACGAAGGAACGTTGACGGTGGCCGACGGGTTGAAGTTTCTGGCGCCAGGTGTGGTGCAGCCGGGAATGTTGTACGCGCACATCTGCCGGACATGATTCGTTGCAGCGGCCATGAATGTGGTCGAGGTCGAGTCCGCGCAGCCGTTGACGTTGTACGTGCACGTGCCAGCGGTGTTGGCGTTGCTGTCGTAGTTGATTGCCGTGGGCGACATGCAGCCGGTGACACGAGTGATGCACGCCGACGCGTTCTGGGGGTTGCCCGCCGTGGCCGCCGGCATGTAGTTGAACGCGCTGGGGTTCGTGCACCCAAGGATGGCATACGTGCACATCGACTGAACGTGCGACGTGGCCGAGGACGAATACGTCGTCGCGGTCGGGTCCAAGCAGCCCGGACCCTGCAGCCGGCGACCCGGTGCGTCCTCCTCGAGGCGGCGGCCCGCGCCCGCGCACGAGCCCGGGATGAAGAAGGTGTTCCGCGCGCTGTAGTTGGGATTGCCCACAGTCGTGCAGCCGCCGTACGTGCACGAGCCAGCCTGCAGCACGTTGTAGACCGCGTTGAAGTTGGCCGCAGTCGAGTCGGTGCAGCCTCGGGCGTCCGGGCACGAGCCGTCGCTAATGGTGGCGATCGGAGAGTACCTAGCGTCCATCGAGTTGATGCAGCCGAGGAAGACGCACTCGGGAGGACCGGGGAAGTTGAAGCCGGGTTGGTAGTTGCTCGCCCTCGAGTCCATGCAGCCGGGGATGTAGGGCACGCAGCCCGAATTGACGTTCGCGGTCGGGTTATAGTTGAGAGCTATCGAGCTCATGCAACCCGGGTAGGCGAAGATGCACGCATTGATCGGCTGGAAGGTGGCCGTCGCTTGGTAGTTGGCCGCGGCCGTGTTCATGCAGCCGGGAATGGGCGGCGGGCAGCTGCCGTTGTCGAATGTGGCCAACGGGTTGTACTGGGGGAAGCGCGAGTCCCTGCAC
>JWZX01002631.1:0-15088 GCA_001275005.1 Chrysochromulina tobinii | reverse complement strand
CCAAGACACTCGAACGCGGCGTTTTTTCTCGCGACTCCTAAAATGCGGAAAAATGAAACCAACTGCGGAAAAGTTTCGCCGGGGGGTTGACGCTTGGACGTGCGTCGTGTGGGGCCACCATTCGAACGAGGTGCCTACTGCGTATGGGCTTACCCTTTTCGCTGCACTCAAGGGTCCGCCGCACAAATTCTGTGCGGTGCTTGAGTCGGTGCCAAACTGGTGCCGCTTCCATGCCATTCCACATCAGCGTGGGTCAGTCTTTTCGCAGCATCTGCCGAAGTCGCTTAGCTGTTGCGTCGATGGCACCCTCATGGGTGGGCCGGACCACCCTGCGTGCCCCGAGCTGACCTCTGAGCCGCTGCCACCTCCGGTTCTGCCCTCGTCGCCGCCTGCACAACTAAGCCCATATTTGCCGCCCATGCCCAGCCCGCCCCCCTCGCCATTGCCGCCAAAGCCAGCACCTTTGCTGGCACCTCCGCCACCTCAGCTGCCACCGCTGCAGCCACCGCCGCCGCCGTCACCCCTGCCGCCATCAGAGCCCGCGCCTGGTACAGCGCCTGTGATTGCCTCGGTCGCCGCAAGTACCAGGCTCAACGCAACGTCCGTGGATCTTGTCGACGATCGTGGAGAGCATCAGCAACGCATCAATGAGGTGAGTGGCCGATCATCCTCTAGGCTGTTGCTGCTTGTTGCGGTGCTTCTGTGGTTGGTGGCCATCCCGGGTGCGTGCGCCTTGCCTCGTATTTGGAGTCGCAATGCTCCGCAGCGGGTGAGCACCCATGACAGGGACGATGGCGCCGAGAATGGAGCCCATGATGGCGAGGAAGATGACGACGAGTGGCCGGTACCAACTGCAGATGTACCGATGGCCTTCGACTCCTCGCGAGGCCGCCAGGGACGAGAGATTAGCTGGGACGATGGTGAGGAAGATAAGCTGGATAAATGTAACGAGCACGAGTTAGCGAGCCGTCAAAGGGCCCTGGACGCCCTGGATGATGCAGCGGCGGTCGAGGCAGCCAAAGCAGCCCAGGACAAGGCGCGACTTCTGTTTGCGGTTCCTCAGTTATTCGACTAGCAATTGCTGCCACCCAAAGCCCAAGCGTACCCAAGCGCACCCTGGAGCCCACAGCTGGTCCCTGTGGATGCTGGAGAGGGTGCAGTCGACGAGTGCTTGCACATACAAGATAAATGCCGTCCACGCCACAGGTCTCCAGCGGGGGCAAAGCGCAAGAACTCGCCAGTCGCCTCGCCGCGTAGCCTCTTTCCGCACACCTCACAAGGTAGCCGCCACCTCTCTGGTCTCTCTGCGAGTATGTGCTAAGTGTCTGCGCGGGCTCCCTAACTCACTCCGCTCCCCGCGTGCACCCACCGACCGGTTGACCTAGTTGTCACACCAACATGCAACATCGCACTGCATTCATGACGAAGCCAATATCACACATTAGATTTAGAACGATAGGAGCCGCCTTTTTCTCTCATGACATCTGCACAGACCAATGCACATTACCGGCTGCAGTCACGTCCGCGATGTAGCTTCCGTTGACGACGCAGCGCGACCTCGAAAAGTGCATTGCCCTCGGCCATCCCGCAGATGGTGCAACGACCAAACCGCCACAGGTGTTTCTGGCCGCCCTGTCCTTTGGGGCACACGCCCGAGGCCGACTCCATGGCACTGCCCGGCGGCTGCTTGAAGGTCGAGACCTCCCCGGGGAGCCGTTGGTTTCGGCGCGATTCGGCTATGGAGAGAGGCACGAGGCACTTGGGGCACTCGTCCTTCTCATACTTGTCGAGCCAGCGATGACCACACGTCGGGCACTGTTTGCGCTGATGCGCCTTGCTTGGTGAGCCAGCGCGTGAGTGCTCGAGGGTGGAGGCTCGAAGGGCGGCGGTGCCGCCTCTGCCACCGCCGCTGGAAAGCCACGTGGATGCTGCATGCGGCGCAGCTCCTCGACGGTGTTGCATGCGGCGCAGCTCCAAGATGCTCGCCGAGGCTGAGCGCTGCAGCAGATCATCCGCGTATTGCTGGTACGTCCAGCCGGCGGGCTGGAGCCGCGGGTGCGACGTCGGGTGCTTCGCAGCCTCGGTGATCTCTTCGGCATGGATCGTCACCGGCTGCCGAGTGGGGAACTCCTCGTCACTTCCCCCCTGAGGGAAGGGCTCCACTTCCTTGAATGGCCCGTTAGCGAAATTGCCAGAGTCCAACTGAGCCTGGACCTTTGCGAGCTCAGCAGCGAGGTACAAGGCCCGCTGCTCCGCCTCGCGCACGAGCTCGACGGCTGAACGTCGCTGCTCTTGCTCGACAGGCGATGGCGGACGACCGGCGTTGCTCTTGGCGGTGGCACTCTGCTCGGCGGCCAGGCAGCCGCAGGCACCAGTGCGGGGGATGCCGCCGTCTGATGCTGCCCGAACGGCGGCGAACTTTGCCCTGGCCTCGTGTATCTCCTGCGCGATCTCGACCACCGCCTCGTCACGGCCCTCTGCTCGCGCGCGCGCTTCTACCTGCATGAGCTCGTCTTCCTCGCGCCCCTCCCTCTTGAGCCGCTCGAGCTGTAACGACATGCTCGCCGCCATCTCGGCGGCGGTCGACACAGGCGCGTTGCGAGGGTCGTGCGGCAGCGAAGGGCGCGTGGAGCTGACAATCGGCCGCGCGGAGGTCGGGCGGTACTTGGGCTCCGGCGCCGCATCCCACAGCGCGCTCCTGTAGTGGACTGAGTCATGGACTGAGACGCGGCAGAGGCACTTGGGGCACTCATCCTTCCGATACTTGTCGAGCCACCGATGGCCGCACGTCGGACAGGCACGACGTATCTCGGCCACCTGGCCTTTCGAGACGCTCGTTGCGACGCTTGTCATGGCGCTCGAGGCGGAGCGAGCTAAGATCGACGAGCTCGCACTGCGCATGCCGTGGCGCGTCGGCGTGCGCGTCGCAAGCTCAGCGGGCAGCCCGCGGCTGGTGAAGTAGCTGCTGCCTGCCTGCACACGTGCCTGCATGAGGCGCAACTCGCTGTCGCTGAGGGTCGCCGCTAAGCGAACCTGCTCCGAGTTGGGGCCCGACCCCGCGAGCCGCCAGGGGCGCGTGGCCCCGGACATGAAGGTGCCCGCCGTGGCCGTGGCCGCCTTCACCGCCGGTGTCATCGGAGCGGCGCCGGGCGTAGTGGACCTCGAGGAGGGCATCGCAAAACTCATCGCAGAGGGCGTGCCCAACTGTTGGCGGTGCGGCTGCAGGTGCGGACGAAGTTGGACACTCCCCAGACCACGCTCCCATTCCCGAGAGCCCATGTGCGAGGGCGAGGGCGACGGTTCGAGCTGGCTTGTGGACGGGATTTGCTGGCGGCCGACGCTGAGGCCGTAGGGCGAAGGCGTTGTGGACGGGACTTGCTGGCGGCCGACGCTGAGGCCGTAGGGCGAGGGCGACGGTTCGACCATCACTCCCGGCGGCGGCGCCTGCTGGCCGTGCAGCTGCTGGCCGTGCAGCTGCTGGCCGTGCAGCTGCTGGCCGTGCAGCTGTTGGCCCGAGGCCACGTGCGAGGCACGGAGCGCCACGCATTCACTTCGCAGTAGCTCGTTCCCCACTGCCTGCCTCTCGGGGCTATCCATGCTTACCATGTGCGGCACCGGTGGCGCGATGCGAGGATGCAGGGCGGCCACGCCCAGGTCCGCTCCGTACGAGGCGAAGGATGCGCTAAAGAAGGATGGCGTGCCCGCGCGATGGCTCATGCTCCCAGCCGCCGAGGCTGTGCGATCTGAGCGAACCTGACGAGGCGACGTTGACCGCACCGGCGAAGTCTGCGACCTTTTCTGGCTGGGGTTCTGCGCATTTTCGTACGCCTGGACGGCTTGCATGAGCTTGGGGTCAGCGAGCTCAAACGGGTGCGGCTGCGATTGATACAGCATCGGGATGCCATCAGCACTGTATGGGCGAACCTCAACCACACTCGTCCCCTTGAGTGCTGAGTAGTGCTGTGAGAGTGCCGTGCCCTCACCGATGCCGCACTTGACACACTGGCCGTACTTCCACAGATGAGCACCGCCCATGTGGCACTCGCCGTACTCGGACACCATGGCACTGCCCGGAGGGTACTTAAAGGTCGACGTCTCGCCTGGCTCACGTCTCATGCCGCCCCTAGTGTAAAACTTCATCGACTGAGAGAGCGAGTGCAAGCACTTGGGGCACTCGTCTTTGCGGTACTTGTCGTGCCAGCGATGCTGGCAGAGCGGGCACTCTCGCCATTCCCTCGGATACTCCTGACCGACCATCATTGGCGGCACGGGATGCGTAGACGGACTGTTCGGGAGGAAAGGCGGGTCGAGGCCCATGAGCATCAGAGCCTTTTCAGGTGGCTGCAGAGTGTACAGACCACGGTTCTGCTGCGCCGGGTCCTCTGCGCCGGGCACGCGATCCTGCCACCACGAGGAATTCATCACGCCGTCGAGAGTTTGGCTCACGCCCGCAGCACTGATGCCGTCATGCCGTCCCATTGAAGAATTCCAAGTGCGATCGAAGTGAAAACCGTCATGCGTGTGTCAACGTTCGCAGTTTTTGCCAAGTCTCGAGCGAAAATTAACTTGCATGCGGCGTGCGGGTGCGGCGCTAGGAGACCTCGCGGGTCGTCCTTCTTCCGTCTCAAACAACCAACTCCTTTACTTATATAATCGGTTCAGCCGACGAGCTCGCCGGTACATTTAACATCTCCAATTCATCACCCCACGCCGGCCAGCTTCGTCAGCTTGGCAACGAAGAGACCCGAGGTCTGCGAGATCCGCGGCTCAAAGCGGAGGGTGTGTGGCACATCGCCCGCGCGGCAGGGCGCGCCACGAAGGCTCTCGATCGGCACGAGCTCCGCGCGAGGCTCAGCGCGGACGAATGCCTCGACAATAGCCTCGTTCTGCGCGCGAGCGAACGAGCACGTCGAGTAGACGAGCGTGCCACCAGGCTTGAGGGCGCGAAAGCCGGCGGCGAGGAGCGCTGCCTGGAGCGTCGTGAGCGAGGTGAGGCGCTCAGTGTCGAGGAAGCGCCGCTCAAATGTCTCCCATCCCCACTGCGCAAACTTGGCAAGATGCTTGATGCTGCCATCGTGCGTGCACTCCGCATCGACCAGCACGCGGTCGTACCCGTGGACGCCTGCGCCTCGATCATGATCGGCGGTCAGCGCACTCCCCATGAAGAAACTCGAGCTGGCAGCGTCTCGTCGTCGACGCTTTCGAGGAGGCTGTCGGTGCGGGTGCGGGTGCGATGACGCCGGGGCGGCCACAACTTCGGCAGCACTGCGCTCGCCGTTGCCGCCGCTGTCGCCATCGCACCCGTCGCCGCTGTCCTCGCCGTCCTCGCCGTCCTCGCCTCCGCTGCCGCCGCCGCCGCCGCCGCCGCCGCCGTCTCCGCGGCCACCGCCGCCACTGCCTACCGCGCCAATGCCATCACCAGCCGCCTCCGCGGCTTCGTCGGCAGAGGCTGCGAAACCTGAGCGACCGTCGCGACGCCGCGGGGGTGGCTCCGAAAACGTCTGGCCGTCTCGCAGCAGGAGCCGTACGTTGGTGGCCCCATACTTGGCGCAGAGGGTGCGACACGCCGCCAGCCGCTCCTCGCTCACATCTACGCCTGTGAGTGTGCCGAAGAGCTCCATCGCGTCAGCGAGTGCGCACAGCTTTGCACCAGGCGCACAGCAGAGGTCGAGAACGTCGTCGCCAGGCTGCACATCGAGGGCCAACACAGCGGCACCCGAGCTCACGTCGATGCCGTACAGGTGCCCGTCCTTGTATGCCCGGCTGCCGGCAATTTTCACGTGCGAGGGCACACGAAAGTATGAGCCTGGCAGCCAATCGACTGGTTCGATGGGAGCACCAAGCTGCCGCTCGAGCTCCGACCGCGTGAGCTCGGGTGGTGCGCGAGGGCTTACGCGTACGTAGCGTGGCAAATCGGCCACCTTGTAATTGTCGGGATGAATGTTATTGGCGCGTAGGAAGGCCACGAATGCGGATGGGAACTCAGCGGCGATGGCGTCGGTCCAGACGAAGGGCGCCGCCGACGCGGCCACGTCCATCTCCGCGGTCTCCACGGCGTGACGATGGGTGGGCCTCGTGTGAATATTGTGTTGTTCGTGTGAAATGTGAGGAATTTACTAAATGACTTGCTCAGAGCTCACCTGAGTCCGAGTCAGCGGCGGTCACTGTCACCTTTCCGTGAGCAGCTCCATGGCGTGCAGATGCCTTCGACTGGCGGCCTTGTCGTCCGCGTTCGAGATCGTGCTCTCGAGCCATGAGCTCATATCCTCGAACCTTGCACTCCACCTGGCCCATCGCGAGGCATCGGGCGACAGGCTGACCGCGCCCACCGTGGGGCGCAGCGATGCTGACCCGAGGAGCAGGCGCCGGGCGTCGTCGAGGCGGGGCTCCTCTTCCAGAAGCTCGAGGTCCGGGCGAGCGTACCCTCGCAACACGCTCCTCGCGTGATTCGAGTGCCCGATGAAGTCGAAAGCCTCGCTCGCATCGGTACCCGCGGCGGCGCGCAACAGGTACGGCTCCCCGGGATGCTCATCGACAAAGGCGGTAAGGTCGTACACGCGGCCGTCGATGACCATCACGCAGTAGCCCGGCGCAGGCCCCATACCCACCTCGGCGCCCTGCGCGGCGAGCTTCATCCACGACGGGCCGAAGCTGAAATAGAAGCGCTTTGGCGACTCGCCGCGCACGAGGCACGGCACGTCCTCGGGTGAGGGCAGCGGCATCCACGGACCCTTTGCGAAGAGGGGTAGGATGCGTTCGTACCGACACCGCACTTTGCTCACCCACAGCCCGTCGTACTCGCCAGCCACACGCAGCCGGCGGCACGTCGCGGTGAGCACGAGCACCGTCGACGTGGGGCAGGCGAGCAGGATGGCCTGGAGCAGGTCGTCGGGAAGTGCTTCCAGGAGGGAGGGCTCCGAGCTGATCGCTGTATCGATGGTGGTCGCAAGCGGTGGTGCGTGCGCTCCGATCGTGGCAGTGCTCGCCTCCACTGACGTCTCCTGCGGCGCAGCTGCGTAGGCGACCGACACGGCGTCCATCATTCGCTTCCCGTCGAAGCGATGCGCATCAACTGGATGCGGTCTGCAATCAATCCTTTCCTAATCCGTGCTGTTCGAAGGATAAGTCATCATCAACAAGAATCGCAGAGCGCGCGCTGAACACTTCATGGTATCCAAAGTTGGGGGGTATGACCGAAGCCGCCCTGCAAAAACGCGGAGCGAGCCGGATTTCTTGGCTTTCCTCGAGCATTTGTGCGCCACGAATGGAGTGGCGGAAGCACGGCGAGCCCGAGTCCCTTGAGATTCAGGAGGGCGACTTACGCACGCTCCCATCGCGAGAGTATGATGCAGGGCTCGCATGTGCGTGCTGCCCCGAGATCTGGGAATCACCATCGACAATCCGCATCACCGTCAAAAGGGCCTGTGGCGGTGCCATTTGTGTTTCAGTCTTTCTTTTGATTTTGGTTCAAACGTTCAATTACGGCGGGCGACAATCTGCCCCCACAGTTCCACCACCTCCAGCCCCGTGGTCTCCACCACCAAAGTGGCCTCCGCCTCCGTCAGGGCCTATGCCCTGCATCGCCGGCGCAGTAGTCATCAACGAGCTAGATGCCCATGGCGTGCCTGAGGACTGGGTCGAGCTCAAGAACATTGGGGCGGTCACCTGCACGCTCCAGGGCTGGCAGCTGTTCGATCATGCTGGGATGGGTCAGACTGCCGGCACGCATGTGGTGAGCTTCGGTGCCGATGCGGTCGTGCAGCCAGGCAGCTTCTACGTCGGGTACAAGAACCACGCCCGTGGCGATTTCGGATTCGGGTTCGGCATTGGTGATCTCGAGACCGTCTACTTGCGCGCACCAGATGGCACGCTGAATTCGATGAAGGACCTCAACACGCGCCATCCTACGGGTCTGTGCTTTGGCCACGTCGTCGATACCGACCCCGGCGCGTCCTCAGGCTCAGCGGAGAGAGGCACGCCCGGTGCTGAGAATACGTGCTCATCGCCGCCCTCCACGCCGCCATCGCCGCCCTCCACGCCGCTCCCGCCGCATTTGAGCCTCAACGCCTTCCGCTTGCAGCGCAACTGGACGTTTGCCGACGTGGCGGATAATTTGTCGGGAGGCACTGTAGTGGCCGGGCCTGGCAACGCCCTCACCATCTTCACCGTCATCAACGACCCGCCGCAGATGCGCGCGTTTGCGCTATCAGCGACGGCAGCGCCCACGCTCACGCGCATCATCGACCTCGAGGGCTGGGAGGACACGGAGGGCATGACTGCGCTGGTCCCCCCGTCGGGCTCTTTCACAGGCAACCTCACACTTGCGGTGACGGAGGAGCGCCGACTCGACATCGTGCTGATGGAGCTGCCACCGCTGCCGGCAGCATCAGCGCAGCCGCTGCACCAGACCAACAACCGGAGCGACAACCGCGTCATACTGCCCTTTGGACCGCCACGTGGCCCCCCTACGCAATCTCCCAACAAGGGCGCCGAGGGGGTCGCTTATGACCCTTTCGAGCACGTGCTGTACATCGTGATCGAGAAGTTGCCGATGCGCGTGCTCAAGCTCGACATTGCATCAGGCGACGTGACTGTGCCCTTCGACGCGCAGGCGGTACTCGGTGGCCTGGTGACGGACTTGGCGGGCATCTGCTTCGAGCCACGCCATCGCCACCTGATCTTGCTCTCCCAAGAGAGCAGTGCGCTCGTGCAGATGACCACGTCCGGCCGCGTGCTCGCCCCCCCTGTCCCAGTCGCGGGCACGCAGCCCGAGGGCGTCGCGCTCTCGCCGGATGGCAACACGCTCTACGTGATCAGCGAGCCCAACGAGCTATTTGAGTATCGGTGTTTGACCTGTGTACCCTCGGGGCCGCCCGCATTGCCAGCTCCAGCCCCGTGGCCTCCGCCTCCGTCAGGGCCGCCCGCATCGCCGGCGCAATAGTCATCAACGAGCTAGATGCCCATGGTGTGCCTCAGGATTGGGTCGAGCTCAAGAACATTGCGGCGGTCACCTGCACGCTCCAGGGCTGGCAGCTGTTCGATCAGCTGGGAAGAATCTTCCTACCGGCACGCCTGTGGTGAGCTTCGGTGCAGCCAGGCGGCTTCTACGTCGGGTACAAGAATTACGCCCGTGGCGATTTCGGATTCGGGTTCGGCATGGGTGCTTCCGAGACCGTCTACTTGCTCGCACCAGATGGCACGCTGAACGCAATGGGCATATGAGCCTGGCCTCAACGTCACCGGGTTCCAAATGGCGTGGTCGTGCACTTGGGACGATTGAGGGCGGTCTCGAAGACCGGTCCAAGCCGAAAAATTTCTGTCTCGCCAAAATTTTTCTGTATCTTCACACAGTGAACTTCACGGCTCTCCGTGCGTGGTGGCTGGCCGGCAGCGCCATGTTTGCTGCCGCTGCTGCCACTGCTGCCGCTGCTGCCGCGGCGCTGCTGAAATGGCATGTGCAGCGCCGGCGCACGCTTCGGCTTATGCAGTTCAATATTCTTTTCGATCTTCCTAACCCAGGATGCATTGATGAGACTGTGAGAGCATATGCCTCGGCCGACGAGCTGGCGTGGCCAAACCGGTGCAAGGCCATTGCACAACGACTGGACTCATCCTGTGACGTTGCCTTCCTCGAGGAGTGCGGCCCAACAATGTTTGAAGAGATCAAGGCGCTGCTTCCGGGCTTCAATGGATTTCACGCGAGCCAACTCGTTGATAAATGTGTCCATCCAGATGGAGAGGAGATTGCTTTGTTTGTGCGCCGCAGCACCGTCGAGTTGCTAGATGGAAATCCGCGCTGCCGTCGTCTCATCGAAGATAGCGCCGCCAAGGCGAACCCAGCGCGGTGTGCCTTGCTCATGGCGAAGGAGCAGCCAGGTGAGTGCCCACCCGAGGCGTATGCTGTTGTGTCTGCGGCAGTCCGACGGCGAGGCTGGGGCTCTGACCAGAAGCTCGTGGTGGGCGGCACGCATCTCCGGTGGGAGTTTGGTACCATGCCCGCAGCAAAGGGCAAGCCAGTGCAGGCTGTCGCCGCGGCGCGCCTCTTGCTCGAGCACGCCTCGGAAGTCGGCACATCGGACGTCGCGCTGGCCGGCGACTTCAACTCGTGGCCATCGCACGGAGCCGTGCTTGCGCTTACCGAAGGCCTGGTGCCAGGGCACGCCGAGCATCCAGGCAGTGAGGTAGGTGACCTCTCGCTCACGGCACCGCTACGATCTGCCTATGCCGCGGCGCACGGAGGCCAAGAGCCACTCTTCACACGGAAAAAGAATAGCCAGAGCTCGCAGTTCTGCCTCGACTACGTGTTCGTTGGTGGGAAGGTGCGCGTCGCGGGTGCTGGTTTCGGCGCTGGTCCGCCGCCATTTGCGCCCGAGGGCGACGGCTCGGATCTGCCGTACCTACCATGTGCCGCGTGGCCGAGTGACCATCTGCCGTTGGTGGTGGAGCTTGGCGTATGAGCACCCGGGTATAGCGGGGTCCTATTCTTGGTCATCTGTTCACAGTTTGATGTTTGCGTCCGTGGGTTTGTGCGTGCCGATCAAATTTTGGGCCGCCGGAAGGAGCTTGTTTGCCGAGCAGGACGATGATGTCGGCGCCCCCGCCGCCTGCAACGCCTAGGATCGTCCCGACCCCGCTGTTGCCGCCACCTCCTCGACCACCAGTCCCACGGTCGCCGCAACCACCGGCGCGCCCACCACCGTCACCACGGCTGCCCGCCGCACCGCCGCAGCCTCCCTTCAAAGAGAGCCAACCTTTCATGTCCGAAACGTTGTCATCAACGATCGCGTGGCTCTTCGTCGCGCTCGTCTGCGACGGTGCTCTTCTGCCGCAGGGCTTTAGGGTACGTGCGCTCCCTCGTCCCTGCCGGGTTGCAGCAGGCACAGTCATCGCAGCCGCCGCCGCAGTTGCAGCCACGGCACTCCTCCTTCGTGCCATGCAACTGCGCTCCTCACGGAATGGCGCGTGGCGTCAGCATCGGCCCCGTCGTTGCTGCCGTGCCGTGCAACGAGGATACTGCAGCAACGACGGGGCCGATGCTGACGCCACGCGCCATTCCGTCGCCGTCGTGCAGAGAGGGCCCTCCGCCATCGCTGTCTGATCCCTTCCCTAGCAACCCACCCAGAGTACCATCGCGGGGCGATCGAGCGTCGGCGCCGTCGCGTGGTGAGCGCCCACGCACTCGCTGGACGGAGGCAGGCGCGCGCCTCCAGGCGAGGATGGCCGACGAGGCGCTGCGACTCGCCGCCGCAATCACAACGATTCATCCAGACAACGCGAACATGCACTCGCAGTGGCCGCCCACTGCGTACCACCCCCGAGCTCCGACCGAGGTCTCCACGGCCACCACGACGACCCAGACCACCATGGCGACGGCGGCATGCCCGAGCTCGCCCTCGCGTGTGCGCCGTACGGAGGAGGCCGAGCCCGCGTCTCACAGCTCTCAACGCACCACACAGTCACATCGAGCGCCGCCATCGCCTCTGCCCGCCGTATCGCCGAGCTGCGCATATGCCTCGTACACACAAGCTGCGGTGCCCACTGTTGCGGCCGTGCCCTTGCCTCCACCCGTGGTGCAAGGCGTGCCTGTAGGTCCACCGACGGTTGCGGCCATCGGCTCCCTCGCTCCTGTGATGGGCTCCGCGTGGGATCTCGCGCTGATGCACCAGTGGGTCCAGCTCGCCGCCATGCAGCAGTCGCCCTCGAGGGCTGGATCCTTGTCGCCCTCGCAGTCCTCGCGACTGGCCCGGGGAATGCAAGATGAGATCGCATTCAGTGTTCACCCCTCATCGCCCTTGCTGCACCCCTCGTTGCCCTCGCGGCACCCCTCGTCGCCCTCGCGGCTACCTCGGGGCTTGCAGGAAGGGATCGCGCTCGCTCAACTCCCTTCAGGCGCGGCGACGGCGGCGTTTTCGGTCGCGGCGGCAGACGCGGCGGCGGGCCAGATTGAGTGGGAACGCGTGCTCCGCCGTCTGCGCGAGGAGGAGCGGCTAGGGGAGCAGCACTCGGGCGGCGCACCCATCCGCGAGGCCCCGTCGCTCCCGGCGGCGCTCGTCTCGCCCATGGGCGGCACAGAGCAGCCAGCCGAAGGCGAGATGCTCGAAGCGCTCTCGCCGCCGCGGCCCGTAGCCAATCGCATGACCACCTACGCCTCCTCACAGCTCTCGCCGAGCGCCTCGCCGCAAACCCGAGCCGCCGCCAAGAAGAAGGGCACAGCGGCCGCGGTTCCGTCCTCCACGACGCCGAGCGATCCGCCGCTCGTCGGTGCGCCTGCTGCGGGCGCGAACACGGAGCTAGCGCCTGCACTGTCCGCGACGGATCCCGAGCGGTTGCGCGCGGCGATGTTGCAGGCGGCGCGCGCCAAGCAGATGATGGAGGCGCATCGGCTGCTTGAGGAGCTATGGAAGCACCCGACGGGGCGGCCGTTACTCGAGCCGCGCGTGCTAGCGTGGGCTGCGCAGCGCCGGACTACGAATCCCCGTCTCTGGTGGGGCGAGGCCGAGCGGCTCACGTCACGCGCGATGCTCGAGTGCGCGCTGGCAGCCCCCGACGGCTTCGAGGAGCCGTTACGCAACCGGGCGCGCCTGCTGCTGAGCGCATTACTTGAGGTCGCGCAGATGGACCACCCAGCGGCGCGGGAGATGGCCGTGCTGCAACGGTCGCTGGTCAACTGGCAACACGGCAAGGGCGCCGAGGCGGTCGGTTGGGAGCGCCCGAGTTCTGGCTCAGCTTCCGGCTCAGTTGTGCCCGCGCACATCAAGAAGATGGCCCAGCGCTACAACGCGCTGCGGACTACGCTGCTCAGTGCGGCCACGGCGGCGGCGGCGGCCCGCGGCTCGACAGTGTCGGGGCTTTCATGCGTTGTAGAAGGCTCTGAGTCGAGCCAGGTGAGCCAGCCACACTCGGCGGCGGGGGCGGCTGTCGCTCTGGAGGATGTAGAAGTGCAGGCGGCCGCCGACAAAGAGGCTAAGACAGCTCATAAGACTGCGGCGACCGAGGCGGCCGTCGAGGCCGAAGCGGACCATGAAGCGGACGCCGACGAGCTGACAGAGGCCGCTGAGGACGTCGAGACGCGGTGGCCCGGCGTGGAGGCGCAGGCGGCGGCGCTAATGGACGCCGAGGCGATTCAGGTACTATAGGTGGTGCCACTTTTAGTTAGCGAGGAAGGAGCTTTTGAGTCTTCATTTCAATTATGTTACCTACAAATACGTGTCGATGCTCATTCTGAGATTTCCATCATGACTTCGTCAGCATTCCCAGAAATGCCTTCAGCTCGGCATTCGCCGCGAGCCGCTTGCCAAACTCGGCGTAGCCCTCTGCTGTCAAGTGAAGTCCATCACTGTACCACGTAGGCTCGGCAGAGTAGCACAAGGGCGAGTTCACAAAAAGGCATTCGCCTTGCGCCACGCCGTCACACCAGCCCGGCCTGCCCAGCTCCTCGTTCACTGCGTTCCCTCGCAGCCCTAGATCAGACTCCTCTGCCCAGCCGCGCGACGCCGGTATAGCGAGGGCAACAGTGCGGGCGCCGAAAGAGTGCGCTGCCTGGTGAATGATGGCCAGATTTTGCACGATAGTGACGCTACTGTCACCATCGGCAAGATCGTTGCTGCCAGACATGATGATCACAGCGCTGTACGGCTTGCCTGCGCTTTGTGCCTCTGCCAGCAGGCTGCTCAGCCCGCCCTCTTTGTCCAATGCATCCACGTGCAGCGCTGTGGTCCAACCCTCACGGCCTTTGTGGTCACCGTCAACCTGTAGTACCTGGCGAAACGATGCGAGCCACGGAGTCCGCCGACATCTCGAGCAGGTATCGCGCTCTTGCACGCAGCACTGCTCACATGGCACGTAGCCAGACGTCAATGAATCGCCATATGCTAGGACACGGATCTTTGATGGCTCTGCTCGCAGCTGCTCCTTGGCAGCCTCCTGGCTTTTGCGCATCCGGCGTGACGGAGGTTTGCAGTCTCGCTTTGGCATGCCTGTCGGCGCTCGGCTCGTCCTCTGTCTTTTCATTGCGGGCTGCCTCGCTCGCTCGGTTGTGCTCCCCTCGGTCCCGCTCCCCTGCGTGAGCTTCACAGTACAGATGCAGTACTTTACTTGTAAACGTATGTACCGGTACCGGTACGCCGTAGGTATACCGCGGCGCACACCTCGATAGGACGGCGTCCGGTTCTCTCGTCGCCAATTCTTAATGACAGGTGCGAAAGAATAATAATATGTGCATGCTCTGTTCGTCTAGCTCTGCTGTATGTTCATCGAGCTTGCGGAGCGCTTCTCTATCGAGCAATACGCTTCCTTAACAAGCCGAGAAGGCAACATCTCTGCTCCACTTACCAGTCTGACTGACTGGTGTATTCACTGGTCCGAAGTCCAGCTCCCAATGCTAATGGAGCGTTATACCGGCTACAAGAGGGCCACAAAGGTCTCCTCGTTGGTGATGTTGGGGTCGGTCACCATCGTAGCGATAGACGTGCGGCAGTATGGGCAGGGTGAGGCGCCACCGCCGCGACGAATGACCTGCGCCGCGCACGCCTCGCAGCATTGCGAGTGGCCGCAAGGGCTGAAGCGCGTCGTCCGCGGCGCGTCCATGCAGATGACGCACATGCGAGGGGCGTCGGCATCGGCTGCCGGCTCGGTCATGCCTGGGCGCACACCCTGGTCCTCGCACACCCGCTCAATCGTCTCGAGAGCGCTCGATAGGGGCATGCGGCGCTGCTGCCGACGCTCCCAGTAGAGGCCCTTGACGACGCGCAGCAGCTCAGCTGCCGCCGGCTCGGGCCAGCCGGCCGCTGGATCGAGAGCTCGCTGCAATGCCGTGCAGTCAGTGACATCTTCGAGCGCGTCGTCCGCGGCGTCCTTGGCCTGCAGCGCGCGCCTGCCGCTGAGGGCGACGAGCAGGGTGACGCCCATCGCGTACGCATCCGTCGTCTGCGAGTACTGGCCACTGTCGGCGTAGAGGGGGTCGATGTACCCAGTGGTGCCGGCGAGGTTGCGTGTGGTCAGGTGGGTGCGCCCCCCCTGCATCTCGTGCGCCTGTTTAGCAAGGCCAACGTCGGCAAGCTTGGCATTGCCCTCGAGGTCGAGCAGCACA
>JWZX01002629.1:0-12857 GCA_001275005.1 Chrysochromulina tobinii | reverse complement strand
CGTCCTCCACCGCCACCCTCGCCCCCACCCTCAACTCCCTCGCCGCCACCCTCGCTGCCAAACTCACCTTGGTGGAAATTCCCTGCCCCCCCCCCGTCGCCCCACTCTTCGCCACCTCCGTTGTCGCCGCCGTTCCCGCCACCAAACCCGCCTCCCGACCTCGCGATCACACCATCGAGCATCTTCGCCAACATCCCAGTCACGCTTCAGATCAGCGGAAGCGTCGCCCGCCCCGGCGACAGTCTCGCGTTTCTCGAGTCGGGCTCAGCCACATGCGAAGGCGCAGCAAGTCGTAAACTACCCCCGACGGGGACGCCCAAACTCGCACCGAATGGCCAAGTGTCCGTGAGTCTACCAGGCCCTCGCGTGTACAAGTTGTGCATCTCGAGCCAAGGCAGCGCCAATGACGACTCGCACTTCGACTTCGTGTCGGATTTGGAGCTGTGGGTGCAGCATGCGCCCCCGCCCTCGCCTCCGCCGCCCTCCCCCCCGGTCACCCTGCCACCATCCATTCCACCGCCCTGGCTGCCGCCGCCGAGGCAACCCCCGCCCTGGCACCCACCACCGACACCGTCCTCGCCGCCACCAACGGCACCGCCCTTGCGGCCACCAACGACACCGCCCTTCCCACCGCCGCCACCGCCGCCACCGCCGCCACCGCCACCCTCGTTGCCGCCACAGCCGCCACCACCCTCGCAACCGCCGCCGATGCAGGGGCTCTTCTTGCGCTTTCGAACAACGATTGGGGTGTCGAGCGTCGCACTCCTCCTCTGCCTATTTGTGTGGATGCTTCTGCCACATTTAAAGGGCCCGGCCATGTACGTCGCTTTTGGCGACGACGTGGAGGAGGTCGATGTCGAGCGTCGCGTCAGTGGACACGAGAGCAGCCGAGCGGACGGCGGCGCCGTGCCAAAGCCAAGGCTCTCTGCTGCCGCGAAGCCGCCCGTAAGGGCTGCCGGACTCGTCGTGGCGCTGCTCCTTCTCCACCTTCTCCTGCTGCTGTTGCTGTTGCGCCTGCTACCGACGTTGCAGCTGCTGCCGCTAGTGCTAGTGCTAGTGCTGGCGCTGGCGCTGCTGCTGGTAGACGGAGGAATTGTGAATGACAGAGCCGCCGACGGGAAGATGAGACCGCAGGAGGGCTGGGATGAGTACTGGCGGTTGCAGTATGCCAACGAGTACGAGCCGCGCCTTGCAGAGCTCGAGCAGCGCTGCCACGAGTATGAGACGCTGCTGCGCGCTGTGGAAGAGGCACGTGACGCCTCATGCGCCGCCGCACGCACCGCAGACGCAGGCACGCAGACGGCTCTCACGGCCGCCCACATCGAAGCAGCGAGCGAGGTGCTGGAGGATCTCGAGCCTCAGAAGCAGCCGACGCCTAGGCTAGCCCTAGGACGCCCTCGGCTTCTGTTCAGCCTGCCTGAGCTAGAGCATGCGGTCCGAACCTCACCCTCGGCCCTGCCCTTGAGTACACTGCGCTTCAGTGAGGACCCTCCAGCGGAAGCTTTCTCGTGCCAGCCGCCCATGGAGCACGGGGCATGCACGGTGGCCGGATCGGAGTCAGCCTCGCATGCGTACGTGGGACCCTCGCGACCATTCGCCGTTACCCCTCGCATCTGCCAGCCCCTCGCATGCTACTATCGTCCCTCGCAACCGCCCCTTGCGTCTAGGACGACCCTTGCTTCCCCGACGGCCGTCCCGAGGCTCTCCATGGGCGCCTCGGCCGGCGGGGCTGCCTCGGAGCGCAGCCTCCTCTCTGCGCGGGGATCTCGACCCGAAAGTGGCCGGGCGAAGCAGCTCTCAGCTCGTCGGTTGGAACGATCGAGCTGTCGGGTCAGCGAGCGTGCGGGACGCAACTCGCCGGGCGCGTCACGACCGGATCCTCAGGAGAGTCAGCATTTGTGATACCGCGCAGGCACACGGACCCTAACATTGATTGCATGTAAGCCCCTTCGGGGTAAAAACTGACATACAGAGCGTGTGACGTAACTTTTTGTCAGAGCTTTTTGCTTTTCGGAGCGTCACCCATCTTGAGAAGGAAAGCCAGACGAAACAACGTGAGCAGCCCCTGGATCGTGTAGTGGGTGATCAACGCGGAATCGATCCGGCCGTTGGGTCCAACCAGATACGGCCCGTAGGCGACAATGAGATGGTGGAAGTCGGGCACGAGCATGCCGAGCATCCATGTGCGCGCTGCCTGGCGCGAATCTGCAGTCGGAGACCAGCGCCAGCCATGCCATAGCATGGCTTGGGTGAGGCCAAAGCAGAGGAGGACGCTCGCGTACATGCGGGTCAGCGTCGGCACGAGCAAACCCGCGTGACGTACGTCAAACATCTGAACATCTGAGAATAGCAGCCGGACGAATGCCGTGGAGTTGACGGTTATGAACAAGGTGGTGGCCACGTTTACGACGGGCTCAGCGATGCCAAAAAGTGCATACTGCCAGCGCAGGCCGTCTGAGATGTGCTCGGTTGGAGGCTCAGAATGAGATCGGCGCGGCGGCGGCGGCTTGTCGTGTTCGGGCATTATCTTACGTGTAGTGGAAACTTACGGGTTATTACGACGAACATTCGAATCAAAAACATGAAGTAAAGGCCACGTGTCCCCTCACCTCATTATGGATCCCCTTCCCCATCCTCCCCAGCTGGCTTCCAGGCTGGTTGTCTGTTGTTTTCAGATAATCGAGCTCCAGGGGATGTCGTGTTCTCGGTTCACTGGTTCTCGGCTTCTCGGTTGCGCGTCCCCGCTACCCCGACGGGACCGGGAGCGGCCCTCGAGTGCGTAGGTTCCCAGCGCGGCCCTAGTTTCCGGCGTTGTTGACTGACATTGGTATTCGTTATTCAGGGTACGAAGGCTTCCTTCACCTACACCGACTCATACACCGACCTGCTCAGGTGTCTCCCGAGCGTGTACTTTACACGCTCACCCCTCGGCTCGGGTCGGCACGACTCGGGGAGATTAGGGGAGATCTGTGGACGTCTCCTCGTCTTGTGCTTAGAAGTGCTTCAGCTTGTTGAGCTCCACGGCGGCGATCTCGCTGCGGGGCGACGAGTACGGATGGGCCGACAGCGCCTTCAGCTTGTATTGCAGCGTGTTCTCAATCTTCACGTCAAGCGCGCCCCAGCCGGCTGGGATCTCGACGCCGAACTCCTTGGCGCGCTCCTCGATGCGGCGGCGAGTCATCCGACGAACCTTCCAGTTCATCTTGATGACCTTGTGCTCCGTCTGCGAAGAGAGCAGAATCGCGTTGACGTTCTCTGCCGAGTCAGACTGCGTGGCACGAGAGGAAGCACGTTGAAGAGTCAACAGAGGTGCGTCCCGGAATGCTCAGAGGCACGTTGCGGCAAGCGTTGCGGCAAGCGTTGCGGCGCCCGAGGGCATCGCCCGACGCTGGGCACGCACGGGCGGCAGCCAGCGTACCACGGTGATGAGCCTTCTGATCAGCCCGCGGCTCTTCTTGTCCGACTTCGCAGGATCGCCGCCACCGTTGGCTGAGCCCATGCGGCCCTTCATCATCGGGCTGACGGCGACGCGCATGGCGTGCGAGGGCGCAGAACCCACCATCAGGGCGGAGCACGAGCCCACGAGGGCCAGAAAGGCCAGGATGCAGCGCATGAGAGCGGAGCGTCGAGCGCTCTGGCAGGGGGGAGGTCGTTCGCCTCGAGCTCAGGGGAGGTCAACGAGACTCCCGAAACCTCTGTGAACTTGCTTGCTTCTGTGAACGACGGATGTGGCTAGTTTTGTGAATATGTGGGTTCTTCGCGTACATGTAAGAGCTCACAATCACTGCGGGCTGCGCGGCGTGGCCTGAGCCCCCTCGGATGGTGGCGGCCACTCCATTCGCGGTGAGGGCGAGGCCGAGGCGAGGGGGCTCGGGCTCGCGCCTTTCCTGAGCTCTTTACTCACAGCATCGAGGTACGAAGTGTAGGGGAGCGTGCACTTGGTCGAGGTGAAGCGTCTCACTGTCAGGCGCTCGCGCAGCGCGGCCGTGATCGGCTCGTCGCATCCCGACTTGCGCACCAGCGAGTCGAGGGCCTGTACCACAAGAGCACGCACACACGATAGGCATCACCTCAGAGCGACGGGAGCGACGAGGGGCTGGTCAGTGGTGTGTGCGCGCGCGCACCTGCCACTGGTTCCATCCCTGCTCTGGCATCACGTCGGGAAGGTAGACGGCGCTTCGGGACGTGCCTAGGCTGTCGACGAAGCTGATCGTCACCCCGTGCAGTCCAATCTCCCAGTCGACACACCCACAGGGCTCGAAGCGGCTGAGGAGCTGGACGGTGCAGTGAAGCTCGAGCAGTTCGGCCGCGCTCAGTGGCGGGAAGCGAGGGTCATGCAACGCGGAGTTGAGTGCATAGTCACACAACGAGCTCAGCGGCAGCGGCTGGAGGCAGCCGATGCATCCTCGAAGCTGCAAGTGGCCACCCTGCGTTGCCGACTTCTTCTTCCATGTGACAAAGAGCGGGCAGGCGACGTCGGCACCAAAGGGTGCACTCGGCAGCTTGTGGCCAGCAAAGTGTGCCGCAAGCACCTCAAAGCAGAAGAAGACGTGGACCTCCTGCGCGATGGAATAGTCGACTTCGGAGCGGACAGCGCCGAAAAACGGCAGCGACGGCGGCAGCGAAGGAGGTGACAGCACAGCGCGAGAAAGCACCGAGGACGACTCGGCCGACTCGCGTTGCATGGTTGCCCTCCTCGGAGCCGAAGCGAAGCGAAGGTCGTTACGGGGTGTGAATACCATTGTCCGTGAACACGAAGCGTAGCGTGCCGTGAATCCGCGAAAGGAAAGAAAATGAGCCGATGAACGCGGCCCCTTCGGCCTTCGGTGCGCGGTATGCGTTAAAAACTCGGATATGAGTTCTCACGGCGTGTTGTTGATCCTTGATGCTTCCGCTAACGAGTAACGTGCTAAAGCCTAAACGTCGCGAAGACCGAAGAAAGTGTCGCCGAAGATTAATTAACACGATATGACGACAAATAGCTTGCCCGGCACATGCAAGTAAACTGAAATCCTGATGCACTAATACCTAGCGCACTTCATGGGGATGGCCTGAAGCGCTTTTTGTGGTTTTGCCGTGGCGGCCATCTGCCCCCGAGACCGAGTCGCGAGTGTGTACAGTACACTAGACACTGTCATCTTGCGTGTGTGCTGTATGCCATGCGGGGCAGAGCGGGGGGCGACTCGTACTCTATTGCTGCTGCTGCTTTTGTGAGTCTTCCAAAGTTGCTCTTCCATGGCCTCCATATCGTCCAGCGCACCATCCGGGCACCATCGACAAGTACTTATGGCATGTGTGGCGGAGCGGGCGCCGTCTCGCACGCTACTGCTGCTGCTGCTGCTGCTGCTGCTCTGAGCTCTTCAGACGTTGCTCTTCCATCGCGTCCATCTCGTCCATCGCACCATCGACCAGAAACTCCCACTCGATTGCTCGAGACGACGCGTGTGACGACGGACTCGAAGCACGGTCACGTTCACGTCCATGGCTAGCCAGGTCAGGCTGCAAGCCAGCGTTATTACGCTGGTCATCCTGCAAGCGAGCATTCTCGCTCCAGAGGCGCTTATTGCTGGCCTGCAAGCCGGCGTTCTCGGCTTGCAGCTCTGCATTCTCGCGGGGGCGAGGCAAAGGGGCTGAGGCTGCCATCGCCTGCAGAACCGCCTGTGTCATCGCGTCACCTTGTGGCGAGAACCCACCGCCACCCGCCGCCGTCGACGCCCCCGGGGCAGTCATCGAGGCATACGCGGCAGAGGGATCGTTGTGTCGGCTTGCTCCCCACGGCTGCATGCCGTGCGAGTACATCATCATCAGCTGGGCATAACGAGCCAGCGCAAACACTTGCGATTGGCTCATGCCCGGAGGCATACTGCTGCTCATCTGCGACTCGATGGACAAAGGCGCTGCGGTTGGTGCGGAGGCAGGCTCTGCGGAGACGTCTTCGAGGGTGAAGGGGCGCTGCAACGCGTCCCAGATTGGCATCTCCGAGGGCAAGTTAGGCAGAGACGCAGATGAGCCTGGATGCAGCCGAGACATCATGTAGAGGGGCGGTGCCGAGGGCAACTCAGGCCACCGGCAAGGAACAGAGGATGACGACTGCGCCTCCACCCCGCCTCTCTCTGGCTGCAGCATGAGGATCGATGCGGCGCCCTCCGAGCGGTGCAGAGCTGGGAAGTGCTTTTCTTGCTGGTCCTCAACCTCATCTGTATGGAAGACGTCGGATTGTTGCAAGGTGTGTTTGACCTTGGGTACCTCGCTTGAGCCCTCGAGTTTGATTGCGCGCTGCCGTTTATTCTGGAACCATACCTGCACCCTCTTCGGGGCTACCTTGAGGTCGTCGGCAAGCGCCCGACGAGTGTCGACGGATGGAAACTGGTCCTTCAAATACAACTCCTCGAGCGTGTTGAGATCTTGTGCAGGGATGTTCCACCGCCTGTACTTCACTCGCTTCTTTGGTTGCGCGCTGTCGGAGACCACTTCGTCCTGCTCTTCGGGGCCGGCGTACCAGTCGGCCCAATCTTCAGTGCTCATCGACATGTGACAGCAGCAGGGGCGCGCCGTCCGTAGGGGCGGATTAGTGAGAATGCGCGACGAGGACGAGAATATTGACAAGAATTCTTGATTGGGGCGCCGGGAATCTTTTCACCTTTCTGACGTTTAGTAATCAAGCGTCACGTCACGAAACCTGTACTTTCCGAGACCGCTCTCGTAATCCCAAATTCCTCGGGGCGGGTGCCGGGGAGCCTGGGCGATGCGGCGAGGCGAGCGTCGTGGAGACCGGACGTCGCATAGTGATAGTCCCGTAAGTATTAATTTACCCTGCCGGGGGCGCCACTGACATGAGCGGCGGGCCCGTCCGACATCGCACACATCTCAATTGACACATCTCACATGACCCCCCTAACGTTAATACTGCATCGTCTGCTGCAGCGCGAGCACCTGTGCCCGCTGCTCGTCTGGCAGCGCAGCAAGCTGCTCGGGCATCAAGCTCATGAGCTGCTCCAGCTGCGCCCGCAGTGCTGGGTCCATATCGGCCTTGGGCGGGAGCGGCGGAGGTTGCTCGAGCTTCACTCGTGGCGCAGGCGGTAGCGATGGCGCTACGGCAGCCGCCGCCGCAGCCGCCGCGTAGCCTGGCGCTGTGCCGGGCACCTCCGGCTTCACCTTTGGATGCACAGCGGGCACTGCAGCGGCTGCCTTTGGCGGCGGCATCGGTGGCGGCGCCGACGGCTTGGGAGCGGCACTCAATGGCGGTGGCCAGTGCGGGCCGCAGAGCCGATCGACCGCGAGCTGCAACGCGATGTATAGCTGCGGATGCGCCACGAAGAGGCTCGAGGACTTGTCTGGCTGCTGCGCTGTGAACAGCTTGGCTTGCTGCACGAACTCGAAGAGCTGTGCGCGCCCTTGCCGCTCCACATAGGCAGCGATGGGATCGAGAGACGGAGGAAGCAGCGCCTCCGGCGCGGAATGGCTACTGGCGCCGGGCGGAGGCTGCGGAACAGCATTCATCCCGCCGGCAGTGACTCCTGGCGGGTCCTTGCGCTTCCTGGCGCTGGGATCGCTCGCGAAGGCGGGTGCCGAAGGACCAGGCATTGCGCTCCCGCCCGAGCGGGTGTCCTGATCAGCGATGTTGACGCGAAGCGTGCGACCATGCAATTCATGCTCATGGAGGTTGCGCACCGCCGAGGCTGCCGACTCTGCATCCGTGTACTCGATAAAGCCGTAGCCCTTGCGCTTCCCTGTATCGCGATCATGCACGAGGCGAAGATTGTTGACCGGCCCAACGGACGCGAAAAGAGAGGTTAGCTCTTCGTCAGTCACGTCGAAGGCGATGTTGCCGACGAACACGGTTCGCTTGTTCGACGACGACGACATCGTCGTTCACACTCGCGCTCTTTGGTCTTTTCGAAAAAGGTGGAAGTGGTGCGAAAAAACGCCGAGCCGAGCACGGCACAAAGCGAGCACTGCAAGTCGAAAAGCCACGTCGCTTCTGACGCTTCAGCCTCAGGATCAATGAAGCACGAGCATAAGGTCTTCGCCAGACTGCGCGTGAAAGCCAACGGCGTGCAGCTGGTGCTCAAGCCGCTGGTCATCAGTGCCTTCGCACCAAAGCCGTGCACCCTCGAGCAACTCCAGCTCCAGCTTGCTGGCCTGCCGGAGTGTGAGTTCTCGGACACAGAGTGGCGGTTGACAGGCGTTCGCCTCTGCCACAGGCAACGCTTCGGTAATTTCCTTCACTTTTATGGGTTCCGCTCGGAGCAAGGCTTGCTCATCGAGGCGGTCATGCGACGCGGCGTCGTGTCGCACGACGATGACGAGCGCCTGAGCGCCGTGTGTGCCCTCGGCGATTCGGCAACGATCACTGGACTCATCGAAATGTCCAAGGGCCGCCTCTCGATCCATGCGCGACTGGTTGAGGTGGACGAGTCCTTCCACAGCCTTTTCGGCGAACGCGCGCTCTTCCGCGACGACTCGCCGAGCTTGAAAGGCGGTGGCGTACCGCGCCACTGGCCCGCCCGCACGCCGAGTACACTGAGCACGCCGAGCGCCACGACCGAAAACGTCGAGCCGATTCTGCTGATTCAGTGCGTCGCGTCGCACACGGTGCGGCTGCAGGAGTACGTGCGTGCTGCGTACGGCGTGGACGCCCTCGCGATCGTCGCGCCCATCTCGGGGCACAAGATGGGACGCGACGAGCGCTGCGTGGCCTACCGCCCGATGGCATCGGCGGCTCGTCTTTTGGTCGGCTTGCTCGGCGACGTGCTGATGGCGCGGTACGTGCAGCGGTGGTACCTGCTCGAGGGGCGCGCGCCCACGCTGCGTGCGGCGGTCGTCGCTCTCCTTGATCGGTGTACGGTCATCGGCGATGCAAAGGCGGCGGACGAGCGACGTGGGCGCAGCGACGGCGGCGGAGGCGGCGGCATCGGTTGCTTGCTGCCCGTGCGCGTCCAAGCCTTCCCGAGGTCCGTCGAGGCGTTCGCAGTGGAGCAGGTGCGCCGCTCGGGGCGCGCGGAGCCCGCACCCAAAGGCGATACGCTCTGCAGCATCGCCTATCTGCTCAATGCCTACTACTACGGCGCAAGTCCCCTTGATGACGAGCGCACTCGCTTCGCCAACAATCTGCCACGGCCGCGGTGCGTCGTGGCCGAGGGCGCCGAGGACGCCGAGGGCGCCGTGAGCCTCGCAGCAGCCACGATCGCGAAGAGCGCGCCGAGCCTCGCCGCCTCCCACGTGTGCCGAGCGTACTACAAATTGCACGAGGCGCAGGCGCGCTTCGGCCTCACGCTCGAGGTGAAGCGCGCCCTCGATGTAGGCGCCTCCCCTGGTGGATGGACCGTCTGCCTTTGCTCTCTCGGGTGCACCTTTGTGACCGCCATCGACCCTGGCGCGCTCAATTTACCGGTGGAGCTCGCATCATCGCGCCGTGTCGAGCACCTGCAGATGCGCGTCGAGGAGGCGATCCCGCTGATGCTCGGCCCTCCACGCGCCTACGCGCCCGTGACTCGGAGCAGCCGACCCAGATTGGGGGAGGGTCCCAAATTTGAAGAGGCGCCCTCCATGGAGGCGCCCCTGGCCGCTGCGCCCACGCCGGCCTACACGGGGCCGCGCTACTCGATTCTCGTGTGCGACATGAATGCGCCGCCCTCGGACGTGATCAGCATGGCGCGCCTCTCGCTGCCGCTCCTCGAAGACGGCGCACCGCTCGTGCTCACGTTCAAGAACCCTTTCGCGCGCCGTGGGCTCTGGCTCGAGGCCCTCGAGGCGGGGCTCGCCGAGCTTGCAGCCTTCGCCGACGACGTGGCGGAGATGCACCTTCTCGCCAACACTTCTCGAGAGACGACGGTGTACGGGCGTGTCCGGCCGCTCGCGCAGCGCGTCGCGGCCGCAGCGCAAGCGGAGCAGTGCGCGGATGCTTGGAGCAGGTCGCGGCTCATCGATGGCCGGCAGTGAGAGAAAGGCAAGGACGGTCGGTGAGCGCCATGGTGAGCGCGCTTGGGGGGCCGCGCGTTTGCACGAGACGGTGGTGTGTTTCGCTCGTGGCGCGTGACGGTACGCGAGGCCCGCAGGCGAGGCCCAAGGCGCTGAGGCGGCGGAGGCCGCCGCCATGACCGCGAGACCGCCGTCGCCGCGCGCGTGGCGGTGGAGCGCGCTTGAGCGCGCGGGCCCCGGCGCGTGCCGACGGGACGAAAGCGGAAGGCGGGCCCTCAGGCTGTTTGCGGATGATCATTTCCTTATTCGCGCTTACGCTAACCACGCTACATTACTGCCATGCACACTCAAAGCAAACTAAAGCTCCACGCTGCGGAGTGCGTGGGGATCGAACCCGCGCGGCGGCCTGCCGCAGCACGTACGACCGGTACGACACATTCATGGCCAGTGGATTACGTACACGCGCCTCTCGCCTCGCCCGCCGCCGCACCCCGACCTATTCGCGATCAGTGCCACTGAGCCCGCTCCCCGCGCGTGCGCGTGAGCTGCTCCTCAATCGCGCCCCTGCATCGCCTGGAGGATACGCAGCAGATGCAGGAACAGATTGATGATATCGAGATACAGGGCGATGGCCGCCGGAATATACTCGTCTGGTCCGAGCCGCTTGGCGATGAGGAAGACGTCGTAAACGATGTAGAGCGAGAAGATGCCGGCGCCGCCGGCGGCGAGCGCGAACTGCATCGAGGCCATGCCGGTCATCGACGCCATCAGCCCGCCGAGGATGAGCACCCACAGCGCGGAGCCCAGGCCCGCGCCCATGTACGAGAAGTCTTGCTTCGAACGGAGCGTGTAGGCGGTGAGCCCATACGTGACGCTGGCCGTGAGCGCGACGGCCTGGAGGACGACGAGGCCGAGTCCGGCCTGCTGGTACTGCGCGCACACGACGCCGACCGACCATGCCATGCACATCGTGAAGCCGAGCGTATAGCCAAGGTTGGCCGGGTGGCGATCCTTGTTGAACTGAGCGGCGAAGAGGAAACCGATCGAGGCGAGGAAGGACATCATGAGCATCGAAGGTGCGTGCAGCACGAAGTTGCGCACGTTGGGCTCGTACATGAAGAAGGCGCACATGAGGGCCGTGATCGAGAGCTGTACGGCGACGATCCCAAAGACCTTTCTGAGGAAGCCCTGCCGGATCGCGGCGTCACACGTTTCGACTGTCGGCCCGTGCGCAAAGTCGGCGACGTGCCCCTTGCCTCCCTCTAACCACTCAGTCTGCGCCACTGGGAAGAACGACATCCAGCTTGCTTTCTTTCCTGAGATGGACGCGACCTGTTTGTGTTTCTCACCGAAGGCGTTTGTGAAATGCGGACGAGGCGTCCGCGCCCGTGACAGCGTTTTTTTCAACTTGTTTCAGCCGCCAGATCCGACATCAAACTCATCTAGCCCCATGCTGTCAAGGATTTGATTCGTGCTTTGGCGCGTCGGGACTAGTAGCGGGCAGGTTGATGAAGGCGGCGACTCGCCCCACCGCCGCGGCACCCTGTCCATGATCCCGTCGCCCGCGCCTCCTCGTCCCACGCCGACGCCACCGCTGCTCCCCGCCCCCGCCGTGCCGCCGCCGCGCCCACTCGCGCCGTAGCTTTCGCGCGCCAATGGCGGGGGCGGCCCCATGCATGCAAGCAGCGCGCACTCGTCCGGGCGAAGGTCGTCGAGGCAGAGGACGCGTGAGTCGGTGTCAATGGACTCATCGAAGCCGAACCAGTAAAGCACGAGCCCCGCATCGTACCGGTGCAGGTACCCGGCGAACTGCTTCGCGTGGTACTCGGCATGCGTCTCCTTCGAGACCGAGAGTCATCAATTCCAATCAAGGGTCATCAAGGTCAATTAAGGGCAATCGAGGGCAATCAGCGCCTCCTTCGAGACCGAGAGGCAGCCGAGGAGGCCACGTAGCTCATGGCATTGTGGCTCGTCCAGGGCCATCAAGAGCCACATCAAGGGAGATCGCACCGGGTCCCCAAAAGTGGCCTTCGAGTCGATCCAGTTGACGACGCGGCCTCTGACGAGGAGTGGCACGGGCAGCAGCGCGTCTGGCGTCTTAAAGTCGCCGCGCTGCTTGAGCTGCTCCTCGGACAGGAAGGGCACGCCGAGCGCGCGCAGCTTCTGCGCGAGCAGCTCCTCGTACTCGAGGCCGATGATGTGCTTGGCCGCGTCGACGTGGGGGCCAAAGTGAGGGTCCTCGTCGATGGCCATTGTGACCTCATGCCGCAGACGCGCGTCGGCGATCAGTCGCGGCTTCTTGAGCAGCTGGCCGACGTCCCTGCCCTTCTTCTCGCCGAGGTGCCTCTCGAGCACGTAGCGGGCGAGCTTTGTCGGAGGCACGCCGATCGAGTTGCCGATTGCGACCAGGCTCTCGCCTGCGAGGAAGCGGTCAACATACCGCTGCGCTTGCTCGCGGTGCTGACCGTCCGTGCGCTTTGTGAGCGCGAGCTGCTTCTGCCCGAGCACGCTCGTCAGCGCCTCAAAGGAGAGCGGGCAGCCAGGGTCGCGCGCGAGGCGTTCGACGTCAGCCAGCGAGGAGAGCTGCTCGTACACCGCAACGTATGCCGCGTGCGAGCAGGCCATTGAGGAGACTTAAATGGCGCTGAATCTCACGTTGCGGTGCTCGAGTCAGGAAGCGGAGCGCACTCGTCGGTACCACCGGACAACGCCAGAAGTAAGGTGTCGATGGGGACGTTCTTGACGGACGCACCACGCAACGAGGTTCCCGGCCCGCCCAACGGGTAAGAATTCAAGAAGTAATTCCTACGTAGTATTGTATCGACGTCGTGTCCTTCGCGCCGTGCTGGCACGTCCGAAGGAAATGCTTAATACAAGCTTAGGCGAATCGAATGCGGCCCGCTCGGCCGCTTAGTCGGATCGAATGCTCGGCCGTG
>JWZX01002628.1:0-42899 GCA_001275005.1 Chrysochromulina tobinii | reverse complement strand
ACCCTCGCCGCCGCCACCCTCGCCGCCGCCCTTGCCCCCGCCCTCGCCGCCGCCACCCTCGCCGCCGCCGCCCTCGCCGCCACCGCCGTTGCCATCACCTCCCTCGCTGCCGCCGCCCTCGCCACCGCTGCCCTCGCCGCCGCCGTCGCCACCTCCACCCTCACCGCCACCCTCAGCACCCCCGTCGCCCCCGTCGCTGCCTCCACACCATCCGCCACCGCTGGGCAGTCCTTTTCTGTTATCTCCGCTGACTTTCCAACCGCCGCCGCCGCCGCCGCTGCAGCCACCACCGTCCTCATCGAGCCCACCTGCCTCGCCCTTCCAGACACCTCCTTCGCCACCCTCTTGGCCACCCGCACCGCCAGGGCGTGCTTACGAAGGTTACGACGTCTATATTGTCATGCTGCTCCAGTCGTTGACTGTCGAGCAATTTGGCGACTCTGAGCGGCTTGCCCTTCGAAAAGGAGTAGCGGCTCTTCTCGGCATCCTTCAAAGCGATGGTACCGCCCCTCTGATGGTGACTTTAAGGGTGGAGCCAGCCTCCGTGCGTGCCACAGCCGTCGTCTTCGCGCCCAACCGCACCGTGGCAACAAACTACGACGTTGTGCTGGCGGCGCAGACCCCCCAAAGCCTCTCTGCCGCTATCGGGGTTCACTACACCGGCACGTCCGTGCTCACTGTGGACGCTCTCGAGGGCCCGTTTACGAGTGCGGTGGTGATGCGGCAGACGTCGCAGCTGCTCGCGTTACCTTCGCCCACTCCCCCCTCGTGCCTCGTCTTTGAAAACTGCCCTTTCGGGCTGCCGCCGCCGCTTCCCGACATTCTCTTCTTCGTACTGCTCGCGTTGGCCTTCTTCGGATCCATGCTGCTGTGGTGCTTGATCCGCCGACGCTGCCGTAACATCGAGCAGCAGCGCAAGGCGCAGATGGCGCAACGTGCGGCGCAGGAGACGACGGCGGCAGTGTCGCTGCAAGCGAGTGCACGCTCCTTGCTGGCGAAGCGGACACGGAAGCGGGCGTACGCCGCAGCGGAGGAACGCGAGGCGGCGGCGACGCGGTTACAGGCCCTTGTGCGCCGCACGCTGCAGGTGCGCAAGATGAAGCGTGATTTGGCCGCCACGTTGAAGGCGGCGCGCCTGGAGCGGGCGGCGAGGGCGGCGACCACTCTGCAAAGGGGAGTGCGCATGACCGCGCACAGGCGAGCCGTACGCGGGCGCGCAGTAGAGGCCAAGCTTGCCCACATGCGCTCGCTCGCGGAGTCGGTTGTTCAAACACACGCGCGTCGGTGGCTTGAGGCGCACCGATTGCGCCGGTCGCGCGGCGATTCGGTGTACCGGCGCGTACGTGCTCATTGGCTGAGGATGAGCCGCCGCGGTCAACGGCTGCAGCACCTCGTCATCCGTTGGCGAGCGATGGCAGACGCTGTGCTCGAAGCGCCACCTGAGGCGCCAGCCGATGCGCCGCTGCGCGAGGTGGCTGTGGGTCTCTGGCAGGTTTTGTGGCGGTCGCTTGTCTTGCTGAGGATCGTCCCTGCGACGCCCCCGAGGCGACTCAAACACACATTGCTTTGCCGGCTGCGCCTCGCTGCGCTGGCCGGTCGTCCTCGGCCCAACGCGCGACCTTCGCCTTCCAGAGCTCTGCCGTTGCTCCGCGAGTTGAGGGGGCAGCTCCTCACGTACAAGAGTCAATCCTATCGCTCGCCAAGTAGCCAGGGGGCCTCTGGCCGATCGTTCAGCAGCAGTCCGGGTTGGAGCCCACTGCCCCCCTTTGCCGACAGACTGGCCCCCTTTCCCGCGGGCGATGCGTTCACACCGCCGACAGTGGGCTCGTCGGCGAGCGCCTCGCGTGCCGGCAGCTCAAGAACGCTGCCACAGCGGGCTGGTCGCTTCATTGTCATGGATTTCATGTCGAGCAGCGGCTCTCGCGAGTCGGCCGATTGCATGGCGTCTGCTGGCCTCACCCCCACCACCCTCTTCAACAAGGCCCAGCTCCCAAACGCGAGTGGCTACCTGAGTGCAGCGTGGGCGTGCTCCCTCCGCCGCGAGGGCCTCAAATTCACAATGATGGACATGGCCAGCGCGCAAATCCCAAACCAAAAGCAATACGTCGCCGATCGAAACGTCGAGCTCGGTCACACTCGCGATACGTCAATCGGCCAATTTCTGGAGACGGCCGAAGTTCAAAAGCTCGTCACCCTCCACAACCCCGACGCGCCAAATACCGATCCATCGTGGCTCGCTGGCCCAGGTTCATTCAACCAATGGCATGCGTACTTCCAGCGCACCCTTGAGCAAGCGCACGAACACGGCCGTGTCCACATCATGATCGTGAACACCGTGACATTGGAAGCGCTCCACGACATTGCAAGCGGCCGCCACTGGTTCGTTGTCGCGTGGTTTATCGAACCAGAGCCAGCAGTCCAGCCAGCAGTCCAGCCAGCTTGGAGCCCCGCGGCTACGACCTTCCGCTCATCTGATGTACACTCACCACCGTCGCGCATGCTCTCCAGTCACGGAGGCGTCCATGAGCTTCGAAGGTCGTCGGTGGACCTCCATCGGGCGTCGGCGCGCCCTGACTTGCCGCATGCCGATGTGACGAGCACGATGCCTCAGGCCCAGCGTCTCCCACCACCCGAACATCGTGTTCAGCGCCCAAGAGAAGCAGCAGCCGTGCCATCACAGCCACCACCACCACCACAACGATGGGCGCCACTGCCGACAGACGAGCCCCCTTTGCCGCGGGCGATGCGTTCACACCGCCGACAGTGGGCTCGTCGGCGAGCGCCTCGTGTGCCGGCAGCTCGAGAGTCCAACCAGCAGCCATCCGCCGTAGCCCCACACTGAGCAAGCGCGGAAGCGACGCGTCTCACACAGGCGCTGCAATATCCGAGGGGGGGGGCTGTGCCGAGCGTCGACATGCCACGCTCCAGCCGCTCAAGGTCCGAGGTCGTGCCGAATCGCGTGCCAACTGTCACGACGCTCGATGTTGCATCCTCCGATGCGGCGGGCGTACTCGCGCCACCGTCCGGGACGAGCGCTCGCGCCGTCTCGGCACGCCAAAGAGTGCCGTTCCTCGGGTATACGCGCGAGAGGGTGGCAGCGCATACGGAGGCGCAGACGAATGATCGGAGAGGGCCGCCTGCTGTGCTGAGCAGGGGCCACAGCCACGCCGCCTCTGTGCACGTGTGACGGCGCTTGCCCTGATGATGGGGGGCATTGACGGCGCTTGACCTGATGATGGGGGGCATGGTCCTCAGCAATGGCGAGAGCACGTACGGCGCGGAACATCTCCACCTTACAAGATACAACAACAGTCAGTTCGCTTCAAGAGTCTTGAGCAAGAAAGCGTATGAAGTATCCGTGAGAGCACGACCGTTCGTTCTCCCGCCGCGCACCAACGAGACACAGTTTACGGCTGTACGGTACAAGAGAGGGTCTGGCGCCGACGATGCGCGTTTGAGATAGCGACATCATGGATACTCGGGTACCGTCATGGGTACCGTACAGCGAATATTTATCCGACCGTACCGACCGCGGTAGGCGGATTAATAGAGCTTGCAGGGGCAGGACAGGAGCCGCGGCTCTAGTGACAATCTAGGGTGAGTACTCATGCATACTATAGCGTCTATAGCGAGTCGAAGAGCGTATTTTTCACATCACTCATTCACTCTCGATAAAGATTAAGCCGTTCGATTCACCAGCAGATGAATGCCCTGCAACGCAGTACACAGGTCGGAGGCCTGGCGTGCTTTACGGCACGCCGCGATGGTGGCTTTCGAGTCGACCCGACGTGAGGGCTCATACTCGCAGGGGACCAGCGTCCCATCGATACGCTTCGACACGCACGCACGAGGACTCGTCGAAAATTCCGTGCAAGACCGCACGGGCTCAAGCAACGCACAAGAACCAAGTTGCGAGCTGTGATTGCCGTGCAGGTCGCCAGCAAGCTGCCAGTGCGTTGACGGTCCTGGCGATGCGCCTAGGCCGTGCCACGCGCCAATCCTTCCAACTCGCCGTGCGCCAACTGGGTGCCCCCAGAGCGCGTTGAGCAGTGCGTCGACCCACGCCTCCAGCACGCCCGATGGTTGGCAATAGTGGCTGCAGTCTGCGGCAGGGCCTAACCTGCTGCTGCCAGCCAGCACGCCCGTGGCGGAGTTTTTGGCCAGCTGTGCCACCGTCTGGTAAGTCTGTCTAATATGATCGAGATGGTTGTCCCACCGCGAAACGGTCATGTTCCAAATAAAGACGACGGGCATATGCTTGTCAAGCTGATGAAGCAAAGACTCGCGCACCACATGGCGCTTTTCTCTGTTGGGCACGCAGCGGCGCGACCATGACATAGACTTCCACGGCTTGAACCAGCCACCAGCCATATCAAAGTGCTGAGGCGAGAGTTCCCGCCACACGAGCTGCACGCCACCATCACGCAAGGGCCCGGGTGCTTGCATGATCGCGAGTAGCTCGGAAAGATAGCCCACATTCCCCGCAGTGTTCGGGTGCCAGAGTCCCTCGTTCATCACGATGGCATCAGTGCCTGCGCGTGCAATCCCTGATGAGACAAGGTCCGTCGCGACATCTGCGACATGAGTGTTGGCACGAACGTAACAAGCGACCAGGTTGAGCCCACTGACGAAAATCTCGTCGCACCAACATTCGGACGGATCCGCGCGAACGGTCACCGTTACATTGCCGGTAACGTTGTTGCGCCTATGGGTGCAAATCTCCGTGTGCCATGGCGGTTGAAGCCGGAGGTTCACCAGCCTGGCAGGCGTGCCCTGCCGCCCCGCTTCCGCAAGAGCGCGACAAACAAAAGCCTCCTGCAGATCCGGCATCTGGCTATCTCCGACGAAGAAAATGGCGCGATGGCGTGCTCCAATCTGCGTGAGCACATCGATTGCACTGCGCTCTCGACAGCCCGCGACCTTCCACCGGCGTGCAAGAGTACGGTTCAGTTCAGTAGCACATCCATGCTTGCTGCTTGCCCACAATGGGCACGTCCAGCCTGCAAAGTGATCAGCCTGCGACGAAGGCATCCACTGTCCGGCAGAGTCGAACACGGAGCTTGAACAGGACATGCTTCTTTTTTTCGAACGATGACGGGCGAGTCAATTCGATTGACCAGGTGCCCAACTTTTTTCTGTGACGGAGAGTGCCGCTCTTGCAGGGCCTCCAACACGCTTGCGCTGTGTTATGGGTGCGACGCGTTGCGCGCTCACTGTGACGCGTTTCAAAATGTGCTTCATTAGGAAAGTACAGTACAGTACCGGTACTAGTTTTTTGAGGCGCTGAGACGGGCGCCGCTTGTGGCTCTCGCGCTGTTGGCCGCCCTTCTTTCCATCCATTCTTTCACACTGCTGACCCTTCGCGTCAAACCTCGAGCTGGTGTGCCCATGGCACACCCTCGCGACCGCCCGCTGCGCGAGCTGCCGAATGTGCCCATGGGTGAGAACGTCAACGTGTCTCTGCTCCTAGCGCTGTGCCCGAACCGCGACTACAAGGGCTGCTTCTCGCAGGCGCTCTCGCGCCGCTACCCGTCCGTTGACCTCAACGGTCCCATGCGAGGCGAGGACTTCTCACTTGACGCTGCGGCACACGCTCAGCGAAAGCTTCCCAAATGCGCAGCTTTCGATCATCGAACGTCCACTTCAGAGCGCACTGTGGCTCTGCCTGCGGACATTGACGGACCTGGCGAAAGCTTCACCTCGAGCGCACTTCGTGGGACGACGTCGACTCGTCTCGTTGCACCGCTGGCCGACAGCGATTTGCTGCGGACGCGGCTGCGCGAGGCCAGCGCCGGCGCTCTCACGCGGCTGCCGCGCGGTACGCTTCGGTGCGGCTCATCCTCGCGCTCGCTCGACGACGGGCTGCTCATCCTGCTCGGCCTGCCGACGACGGCGCTGTCGCCAGGCAGCGGACGGCGCGATGCTGCGCGGACGTCGTGGATGGCGCATGCTGCCTACGGGCGCAGCGTCGCCGCGTGCTTCTTGCTCTCCGCGCACGGCCCCGCCGATGAGACGGCCGCGCTCATCGCGGAGCAGGGCGCGCATGCTGACCTGCTCCTGCTCGATGTGCCCGAGACACGTGCGCTCATTACAGCGAAGACGGCCTACTCCAACTTCACACGACTGGGCCGCGGCATGCCGACGTTCAAGCAGTACGCATTCTTCCAGCACGCGGCGCGCATGCTGCCGCACGTGCCGTATGTGGGCAAGATTGACGATGACACTGCGCCCAACCTTGCGCTGCTCGTGGCGCTCGGAGCACAGCTCCGTTGTAAGGAACACCTCTTCATAGGGGCCATCAATTGGGCTGGAGTGGTGCCGCAGGCGCGCAGTACGGGTGTGCGCAACGACCGATGTGGCTTCGGATGGGGTGTGGGGGCCGCGCTCGTGAACTACGGCGCCACGTTTGGAAAGCCGTGCTCCTCGTTCCCGTGCCCTAGCTACTTCCCGCCGTGCGACAAGCTCGGTGCCGTACCGCCGTTCCCGTACGGCACGGGTGCGGCCTATGTCTTCAGCGCGGCGACGCTGCGATGGGTGGCCACCGACGCGGCCGTGATCAACTGGGTACGCCAAGCGGCTGGCCCCTCTGATGACCTCTGATGGCCTCCCTCATCAGGTACGCCGAGCTCGGCCTCTGATGACCTCTGATGGCCTCTGGTGACCTCCCTCATCAGGTACGCCAAGCGGCCGGCCCCACGCGCGACGCGATCCAGTGGCAGAAGTTTGAGGATACCTCTACTGGTTACTGGCTCAGCTACGCGCCGTTCACTATCCTGTACGTCAATGTCGGACGCTGGGTACACGACTTCGTGTGCCATAAAAACGGTGCACTCAAGGCCAAGGGAGGCGGCCTCTACCGCCCGCCCTGTAACCTGACCCTGTTCGTGCATAACCTCAAGCACGGCGGCTTCCACTATGCGTCGCACGCCATGGGCCAGGGGGCTACGCTTTATGATCACGAGCAGTGCGCACGCGACGGAGGCACGCGCATCCGCCGCCGCGGCCGACTGAGCAGCAATCACGAGGAAGCCTACAAAAGCAGGGGTGGCCTTGGCAGGAAACGACCTCGACTAGAGGCGGCCTCGCTTCCGGCAAGCGCTGCCGAGGCCACCACGCCGCTTGCCGAGGGTGGCAGCGGCCGCGGCAGGGGTCGCGGCCGAAGGCGCACGGGCGCTGACTGGGCGCGACGAAACCCGCACAAAAGCGCAACCTAATATGGGCGCGACGAAACCCGCACAAAAGCGCAACCTAATATGGGCGCGACGAAACCCGCACAAAAGCGCAACCTAATATGGCACTCCAAACCGGATTCAATCGCGCCACAGCAGGGCACTGCGCAGCGCACTGTGAAGCGCGCACTCGTGCGAAGCGTTTATAATTTGGGTGGGACCTCTCGGCGGCCCTCAACAACTTTGGCTCCAGTTTCGGTACTCCCAGCACGCCCGGCTATGTGGAGAGCTGCGACACGCGCGGCGCGGTGCTGCCTTTTCCCTACGGCACTGGCGCGGGCTACTTCTTCTCCGCCGCCCTCCTCCAGCACGTCGCAACCTCTGCCGAGGTGACCCAGTGGGTGGCCGACGCCGCCGGTCCGGAGCACGAGACGCTCCAATGGCAAAAGTTTGAGGATACGAGCACCGGGTACATGGTGTCGCGAGCGCCTCGCACGGTGCACTACATCGACATCGGGCCCCTCGTGCATGACATTGCATGCCATCCGCAGGGGGAGCGCAAGCGGCGGGGCGGCGCCACGTACCGGCCGCCTGCGAACAGCTCGGTGCTCGTGCATAACCTCAAGGGGCCGGCGGCCTTTTCGTTTGCGTGGGAGCATATGCAGCCCGAGACGACGCCATACGAGCACGAGCGGTGCGAGCAGCAGGTCTATCGCAATGGAGCGCCCAAGAGGAGGCCCCCCGGCGCGAGGCGCGAGCGGCGTGGGCAACGCGCGGCGGCCACGGCGGCCAAAGGAGGCGGCGGCCGCGGCGGCGGCGGGAGGAGGCGGCGGCGAAAGGAGCGGCCGGAGGCGGCAGGGGTATCGTCGAGCAACAGATGATCGAATCAGGGTACGCCCGCGCTGCTTGCACCTGCGCGCGCTCTGCCCTCGCGACGCCCGACACGACGCCGCCTGCTTTGCAATGCCCCGCGCTCCCCCCCCGCCCCGTCCATTGCGGCGCGCCCGAGACGCTCTTCATTGAGACGCTCCTCGCGATGGGCTGCGCTCGTAAAGTTGGGGCGGGCAGAATGCATCGCCCACTTTACCAAAGGCGCCGCGCGCCGATCGATCCGCGGCCGCCTATGGCGTGGGCGCAAATTGAGCGCCATGTTGAGCGCCGGGCGAGTCCACAGATGCCTCTTGGGCACCTCTGGGCACCTCTCTGACTCCAAGCCTCGGCTGAACTAATGGACTCCTCCTCCTGTCTCCTGTGAGACTCCTTCGTTTGTGCCCTGGGTGCAGGTCCCAGGCGCCAGGGGACGACCTCTGAGATTTGACACGCGCTCGACGATCCGGAGTGCCTCCAGGAACCAGATCGTCTCGTGTGTGTGATCGTTAACGCGACACACGCGACACCCGAGGTGTGCGTGTGCATTGAAATGTGTTTCCCGCTGTTCACACGTACGGTATTTCTAGGTCGAGGTTGCGAAGGTTGCATGCAAGCCGGCGGCGCACCGTTTTCGTGTGCGTTTCGTCCGAGTGCTTCTTTCGTAACGTCCGAACACACGTTTCCTCGCAGTTTGTGACGCTTGTGGACCTCAATGGCGAGCCGGCGGCAATCAGCCACAGGATGGACCGAGAACAGCGAAGCGAAGCGAAGGGACCCTTCTCTCTCGCCCCGCTCCAGTCCCAAAGCGGCTTCTCGCACGAAGTCGAAGAAGTCTCCGAGATCGTTGATGGTGAGGCGGCTTTCATCCGAAGCGGATGCCGCTGAGTGGACCTGGTACAAGCTGCAGGAGGCGGTCACGGCCAACACTCCTGCGAGGGCCGAGGCACAGAGAGAGCTCGCAGTCTTGGCGCGCTTGCTCAAGGCTGAAGTCAAGGACGGCGGGCCTTTTGGCCGCAAGTACGACGAGCGGGACATCATGCAACAGGTGACTATAGAGCGCTGCCTCGTGGCCGTAGGCGGCCTGCTGTCAGCGGCGGCCACTCTCGAGGACTGTGCGTCTGCCGCCCTAGTGGTGCACGCGTCGGACGAGGCACGCATGACCTTTGCGCATGACCTCGACGAGGCACGCGCCGCAGGCGAGGCGTTGCGCACGATGCTGGCATCCGAGCTGCTGCAGGTCGAAGCGGACCGAGACAAGGCATGGGCCGAGGTGTTGGCCGCAAAGCTCACCAACGAATCTGCACTCGAGGAGGCCGCCGAGCGCCAGGCGTACACGGAGGGCCTAGAGGTGCGGGCCGCCCAGCATGACGCCGATATCGAGGAGGCTGTGAGCACCTTTGATAGCGTGCGCTCGTCGCTCAGCCTCGAGATTGCCCAGCTGCGCGACGACGTGATCCGCGGCTCCGAGGCGCTGCACTCGCTGGCCGAGGAGCACGAGATGCTCAGCGAGGGGTTTGTGAAGCTCCGGCTCGAGAATGAGGTGCTGCGCCAAGAGCTCACGCGTCGCGTGCACGGGGAGCACGCGTCGAGCGACGTAGCCGATGCAGAACCAGACCAAGGGTATCTATGGGAGCAGGCCATCCTCGCGTCCGGCGGATCGCTCCGAGGTCCTCGTCTTGCCCGAAATCGGACGGCTGACCACGTCCGTCAGCAATCCGTGCCGTATACAACGCCTGGCGGAGTGAAGTACTGACGTCTCACCGTTATCTTACCTCGGTCACCGCGCGCACCGGGCGGAGTTTCGGGGCAAATGTCTCGGGTGAACTCGGGCGGAGAGTGTTCTGATGTGTATCCGTACTTCGGTATCCCGGACCCCCCGGTTCCGACCCGGTTCCCGGGTTGATCCAGCTGTCTTTCTTGTCCAGCGCGAGGTTTTTTAGGTAGTGTGTCGGGTGCGGTGTGTTGAGTGTCGAGATGTCAGTCAGTACATGTCGCGGACGTCCCCCCGCGCTCACTCCACTGACCACTCGTCGTCCACGACTGCCTCGACTCGCGCGCAATCCTCAAACGCCTCCGGCGGGAGCGCGCGCGCGCGTGTCCGAGTCTCGCCCCCGCCTGCACCAAGCCTGCACCCTCGCCCCCCGCCCCTCCCCCACCCACTCCGGGGGACGGAATCTGCACTCCCCCCTCGGGGGGCACAAAGGACCTGTGTCACGAAGGAGAAAGGACAACAAAAATGAGGATCTCGCAAAATTATCGTGTGTGAACGGAGAAGAAACTAGAATTGCGCCGCGTTGTGTTTCACAGCAGCAGCAGACCGAGGAGGTTGGACCCAGTGAATCCAAGCGCAGAGGTCGTCTGCGCCGCGCTGCGCTGATGTCGTCACCATGGCCCATCACGCGCCTGCGAACGAAGAACAACCATCTGCAGTGCTGGTTCGTCCCCAAATCGAAGAAGCCGGCGCGAAGGACACCGCTCACGCCGCTGACTTCAGCCGAGGCTGCGATCCTGAACCGCCGGGGAGGCTGGAGAGGGTGGGGGGGAAGGGCCCGCCGAGGGCGTGGGGGCGTTTGCAAGCGGCCATGCGCTAGGAGCTTCTCGCTGCGCGCCCCCTCCCTCGCCCGCTGCCCCAACCCATTCTCACCGTGCACTGGTCTCGTGCAACACGGTTCCTTTCTCCTGGCAGCGGCCTCGAGCGCCGCAGATGTGGAGCACCTGGACTGGCTCGACGAGTACGGAACCATGACGATCGTGTATGATGGGGTCCCAGTCGGGATAATTAGAGAGCCGACCGACGGTCCGCTCTGCCCGCCCGGATCGCCATGTGCCCTCGTGTAGTGGGGCGTGTGCGCATGCGTGCCGCCGCTGGGATAGCGCGCGCCTGAACCTCGCGGCGAGCTCCCTCCCCGATACCCTTCCCGCCCCTTTCGCCTGAGTCCTCCACGACGTCACCTCTGCCGTTGCGCGCAGCGGAGGGTCACGGCACCATGCCGATGAGATGATGGTTCCTCTCTCTTCTTTCCGACTCTCCGCGCCGGGCGCTCTTTTTGCGTGCTTCGGTGACGATTCTTGGCTTCCAAGCGACGCATAGCTACGCGCGTGTGCGCCTCCCACTCCTCGCGTCCCCGCCTCGTGGCCGCCCCCGTCCCACCCCATGCTGTGAAGATCAAAATGGAGTGACGAGCAACGTTGGTGGGAGAGCTCTCACCCGACTGGGATTCTCAACTTCTAGGGAGATGCCCCTTCGGCAGCAACGCTGCCAGAAAGGTATGCGGGGAAGCTCCCGCGTTGCCTGCTTCCCTGCCCTGCCAGGGAGTGGTGCGGGAAACGGGGTGGTTCGCACGGCCATGCCTGTGCTGCTGTATACTCCTCCCCACAGGGCCCTCCAAGACGACGGGCTGTGACGAGGAGGGCCACAGGCTGGTCAAGGCGCGGTGCTGCAAGGCGGCGATGGCGCAACGTGCGAGAGGCAACGTGCGGCTACGAGTGCCGCGGCGAAAATGGCATAACAAGAAACGTTGGGTTAAGCGGTCGACGAGACGCACGAGAAACGAAAAGGCGACGACGGACGCACGAGTCTCGTCTGTGGCGAACTGGCGATGTGTGCCGCACAAAATCGTAGATATGTATGGCGTGTAGTGGCCGTTGCGTCGGATGAAGATAGAAGAACACACTCAGTGTATCACTCAGATCCTCCACAGTTCGAGTTTTTTCAAGTCTATAGTCTTGACAATCAATATCAATACCGTGGTCGCCTTGGCGGGTCGCGAGCACGTCGAGGGAGGTCACCGTCACGTACTCTAGCCGACTACCAACGGAGTAGAGGAGTGAGGACGTAGGAGCCTCTACGCGACGGGTTGCGAGGTCTTATAAGTAATACGAACACCAAAATCTCCAAAACGGTCCAAACCGCTAAGGCGTAAGGGCCCTAAGCAATGGATCTTAGCCCTTACCGTCTTACCGAGGGGGAGCAACGAAGCCGCGACGACCGACGAGGGGTCAACGCTCAACCATGGGCGCCAGCGTCTGCACGCATGCGCACGCGAAGACAAATCTCATATCAGTCTCATTTCTGTTTAATTGACACTGTGTGGACATGTGAGGTAGACCAGTGTCAGAAGTCACACAGACACACATTCACATTCACACACATACATTCACACCATGGCGGGCCAGTGAGCCCAAACGTTTCATCACGCTTCCGAAAAGAGGCTCGGCGAAAGCGTCGTAAGCTGCTGACCCCGCCTGTGGTGAACCCACCGCACCGACCAACAAGTTGACCGACTACCGCCATCCTCGGTCGAAACACGCAGAGAGTGCACGCAGAGAGAGAGAGCCATGCAAGCTTGGCAAACATCGTGGGACTCACGGACATCGACGCCATTTCGAGCCGGTCGCAGCATCTCTCGCATTTTCGCAGTTCAGGCAGGCGCAGGCCGAGCAAAGGCGGAAGATGACCTTGAGGCGCTGGTGCACGCCGCAAAGATGGTGGCAGCCAAGGAAGTAGCTACAAGAGGCGTCGGTCTGACCAAGTCTAGGAAACGTGATTTCTTGCAGCCGCTTCCCCATGGATGCACGGCGCTGCGTTTGATGACGCCATCTGCTCGGCCACTGAGCCGCGTGAGGCCTTCTCGGGAGCCCTTATCGCCCATTGCCGATGCGAGCAAAGGGCCGCCATCACCAGAAGGCCCTACTTTCGACAGCCGTGGCGATCGCACACGCCTCCTCCAGCTAAGCAGACCAGTGACGCGCAAGGAGCGTCGGGCACTCCTCGAACTCCGCGTCGAGTGTGTAGATCTGCCAGAACAGCTTGTGCACCTTGTACCCGTAGCTGCCCCCGACGCACTCCCCACCGAACCCGAGGAGGAGGAGGAGGAAGAGGAGGAGGAAGAGGACGAGGCTGCATCGGAGGCCATCGCGGCCCCACTCTCTCCTGATGCGGAATTCGAGGCGGAGGAGCAGCACTTGGCGCGGCTGCACAAGCACGTGCGCCCACTCGAAGTATGGAAGAGGCGCATGGTGGCCCATCAGCTCGAGCTGCGCGAGCTGTTGCAGGGCAACGATCGGCGCGAGTTCTTGCAGGCGCAGTGGCGCATGGAGGTGCAGCATCGCTCGACGAGGCTGAAGAGGATGCGCGAGGCGAGTGGCCTCTCCAAGTCCCTCGATCTGCTTCGTGTGGCCCCTCTCGATCCCGCTGCAGTCGCCGCCGCTCGCACCGCCCAGGCGTTGACCCCGACGCGCCCCCTGGCCCCTGGCCGCCCTTCGATGATGCGGGCCTTTTCCAGTCCTGCAAGGGGGATTGATGAAGATTAAGCCATGACCCTTTGGCGATGACGAGGCTCGACCGGGGCGTGGTATCTCTAGACATCCCGAGAGGCAGCGCCAAGGCTCAAGCCTTCGAGTTACGGCTCAGTAGTATTTAATACCGTCATTTTTATCATTATTATGGCTTATGGCACCACTCGACTCTCGAGACCATATGCTCGAGACCGCGCCGACATAGGACATCTCGGGGTCTCGAGAGACGCACTAGAGACGCATCATCGATCGTGGTTCGGACAAAAAGAATTTTGTTCACACAAAGCGCGATAACTTCTCACCGCGCGTTGTTGCGCGCACGCGGCGGCGAAAAAACGCCGACTCGTGCTGCTGCTCGCCTGATCGTGCTCCGCCTGCCGGCGCACGACGATCACGCCGACGACTATTCCCGCTTTCGAAGGCACTGGCTGCTCGTCGGCGCCCAAGGCGAGGTTGAGCCCGGCGATGTTGTTCAGTGTCCAGAGTTGCTGACAGGAGCCGGCGAGTTTGAAGGGTTGCGTTTTGTTGGCCCGTCGGACGAGGAAGGCCGTCTTCCGCTCTTGCCAGGAGGCGTCGAGGCGCCAGTCTTTCCCAAGGCCATCATCGACATGCTTGGAGGTGAGGTCGTTGCAGCCGAGCTCCGTGCTCGTTATGAGGAAGCCCTCGAGGCCTCCTTGCGTATGCAGCGAGGCATGTCGCTCGGCGACATCTTTGGCGGCAATGCGGAAGAGTTTTGGGCATCGCCTGACGTGCAGCAAAAAGAGCCCCAACTCGAGGGCGAGTATGTGATTCCATTCGTGAGCTGGCCGGTGTAAACTTTGGACCCGGCTACTGTTTGATGTGCCCGCCAGCGTAACGCCGTCCACCTGACGAGTATCACGGTACTCAGTACGCGCCTCATTGTTACGTGGTCTTTCGCCCTTGTTGCGTACCGCGCATACGGTACAGTAGAGAACAGCTAAATTTCCCAACAAAACTGATAAAAAATCACTCTGCACGGCACGCAAGGCGCGGAAGAAGCGGTTCAATAGCGGTCAATCGACGTGCGTCATGAGCCCTTCTTCGCTTCCTCGTAGGGCACGTTTGGGAAGGTGTGCTCGAGGTCACGTGGCACGGGGGGGGGCGCGGGCGTACCCTCGGGCAAGAAGAGGAGCTGCCGGTCGTCCCTGCCGGCGGCGGAACTCTGGTCAAGCAGCTTGCACACGACGACGCCGCGCTTTTGGACCATGCCCACCATCCTTTGCTCTCCGTTCCGCTCGTTGACCAAGATGGCGCGCACGCCACTTTGAAGCAGCGAAGTGAGTACGTGCGCGCTCGGTTCGTCGGTGCAGTAGACGAGCACATTTGAGATCAGGCACAGGTCGATCGCGCTGCCCGCCGCCTCGCACGCGCCCACGCCCGCCTTAATGTCCCACTGTGCGAAACGGTAGGTAGTGTCAGCACCCTCCATGGCGTGCTCGCTCTCGCTTTCGCCCCCCATCGGCTCCGGCAGCGCCCGAACGAAAGGATCCCACGACGGCTGCAAGTCGAGGCTCACCAGGTCGAGGCGCGGCGGGCGCACGCCACGCTTGGTGGCGAGCTCGCGCAGATACCAAGCGAGTGCGAGCAGCTCGTAGCCAGGCCCACCTCCCAGCGAGGCCACGCACAGCTTGGGACGCTCCAATGGGCGCTCGCCACAGCGCTCGCCACTGGCAGAGCGCGCACCGACGGACTCCGCGCTGGTACAGCCATCGGCTGCGAGCTTATCGTCGGTAGCGCCTTCGGCGGAGGCTCCTTGGGCGGTGGCTCCTTGGGCGGTGGCTCCTTGGGCGGTGGCTCCTTGGGTGGCTCCTTCGGCGGAGACGTGAACACCGGCGGGCCGCACCCAAGGGTCGAAGATGCCTAGCGCGGCGGCGCGCTCGTAGAGGGCCCAGCTCTCGGTGAAGCGCTGGAACGACTTGAGACGAAGGTAGAGCGCCTGAAGCCCCGGGTGAGCGTACTCCTCGTCGCTCCAAGTCCCCACCCCGGCGCCCTTTGGCGCCGAGCGCTGCGACGGCTTCTCCACGTACAGGTACTCGCCCTCGCGCGCCGTCCGGCGTGGGTCGTCCGTCGCAAGCACGCGTGCGTCGGACAGCGCGAAGACGCGTCGGTTGACGACGAGCAGCCGGCGCAGCAGTGAAAGCCCGGCCGCGCCCGTCGCAAATGGGTACTGGCGCATGCGGTCCTGAAAGTAGGTGCATACGCCGCCGCCCATGTCATACACCATCCCGTCCTCATCGAGCCGCCTGCCACCGCGCACGTCTTCATCCTTTTCAAGCGGGCGGTGCTTGTTACGTCCCGCGGATCCAAAGCGCGCGGGGGCTGCCTTGGGATTGTGCCGATAGCTGCTCGAGGGCATCGAATAGTTGCTCAAGTGGCTCGTGCGGTCGTGCTCGGGCATGTCACGGGATCCCCCACAAAAGCGGGAAGCGCCTGCTGTAAAGCGGGGTGCACCGAAACGGGATGCGCCGGCATCGAACCCGATCGCGGCCGCGGCCGCCACAATGTCATCTATCGTGTCAGATCGACGAGGCGTTGATGGCTGGGTCCCTACAGATCCGCTACAGTTCCTTTCTCTGATTTCGGGAGGTCGCGTGGAAGTTGACGGTGGTGGTGGCGGCGTGGGCGCCGGCGAACTTGCCTCCCCCTCGGTTTCCTCCGCGTCTGCCCAGCTGGAACTCATGCCGCGCGCCGAGACTCATGAATGAATTCATATGAACAGACACTTCACGTACCGGTGCCGGTAAGCAGCATCGCCGTGAAAACAATACAATACAATACATGAATTCACAGGCAAAGTACAGCCAAGATAACAATTCGACACCCAAGACACCGGACCGGCGTACAACCGTACATACGGATGCGGTTACTACTAGCTCGGCAATTGTAGCTCGGGGACCCCTGGACCCCCACCACACGTAAACAGCATTCACAACAAGACTCAAGAGCGAGATGCTGCGAAGGACCATCGAAATGAGACACATGCAGACGGAGAGCGGAGAAGTAGCCAAAAAAAGAGAGATTCGGCGACACACCAACACGTAGAACCAAGAACGCAATCCAAACGCAATCGCGCAACATGTGAAGGGTCATTTACACCACAACATACGTTCGAAAAATTCACAACACAAGTACAACACTTGTACCACGCAATCGAGAATTCATACACAAGCACGTACGAGCGAAATCGTGCACACATGAAGAGCAACACCCGTTCACACCCCTGACAAACTCGCTTCGTTCATTCATTCACATAGCCAAAGATTATTATTCGACACCCAAGACATACACAACCCGGCAGTGCGCACACCAACGAGTCACGAAGTCGAAGACGAAGTGTCAAAGTCAAGTCAAGTCACGTCATATTCGATAATACATCATTCGCATTGAGCCCTGGCCTCGACAACTCGACAGGAAACTCGACAGTTAGAGTTACTCGACAGCTAGAAGTCAAAGCTACTCGACAGTTACTCGACAGAGCTACTCGTGACTCCATGTGCCTGTGCGTCAAGGTGTCAAGCTCGACAGCTCGACAGCTCGACAGACCTCGACAGACCTCGACACGAGGTTAACGAGGTAACACGAGGTCTAAGACTGGGATCTACAAGCACTAGCTGAGAGAAGCCAGGTTAGAGCCCCACTCCTTCAGGGTGAAGGTTGATGGACCCACTGCTCAACTACACAACTTGGTGGCTGGATGATGGATGTTCTGGTGGACCTTTCGTTCCACTAACGTTCCACGTTTGTGCTCTTTCGTGCTCTTTTTGACCTAATTCTCCTTAGAATTGCATCAAGATTGCATTTTCTGGTCTTGAAACCAGTGGCTAGGTAGGGGTTTAGGGTGGGTATTACAGTATAACAGTAAAGAAACCTGTGGCTATGTAGGGGTTAGGGGTTAGGGGTTAGGGTGTGACGGGTCCTGATCTCCGAGCCCGAGCGTTCTTTATCCGTTTGAACTATAGTTTGGTTGGTGGTTTATGTGTGGGTCCTCTATAGGCCTACTGCTGTGAGAGTCAGAGTGCTTCATGCAAAATAGCAAAGCTACATGTCAGGCTCGAGCTCGACAGCACACTCGACAGTGTATATAAACTCGACAGCCTCGACAGAGAAACTCGACAGCTACTCGACACGACAGCTCGACACCCAGGCACCTGCAGTCAGCCTCGACAGCCTCGACACAGCTACTCGACAGGAGCTCGACAGGCTCGACAGGCTCGACAGGCAAGGCCTCGACAGCGCCTCGACAGCGCCTCGACAGTCGACTCGACAGCGCCTCGACAGCGCCTCGACGGAGCCTCGACAGCTCGACAGCTCGGTGACAGCCAGGGCTCGCAACGAGTAGATAAGTACGTTCCGCCCGGCCCGGTACCGCCCGACGCCGTACGCGCCGCGCGCGCGGGCCGCGGGGTATTCTCGAGTGCCGGCGAGGTACGGCCGTACGGGCGAGCGGACCCGGGACGCACAGCCGAGCACGAAACCATGTCAACACGAAACTCATGTACACACACTCGCACCGCACACCCACTGTGTCGACACCGCAAGGCATCTAATGGCTAATAGCTCGTGTACAGTATGGCTAGCAGCAGCTGAAAGGCTCTTGGGCAGACTGACGCCTCAGCATGCATTGGGCAGACTGACGTCTCAGCATGCATTGGGCAGACTGACGTCTCAGTATGCATTGGGCAGACTGACGCCTCAGCATGCATTGGGCAGACTGACGCCTCAGCATGCATTCAGCCTGCATGCCGTCAGCCTCGGCATCCTGATCAGCATTCGCTCGCAGGTCCCTCGATCGCAAGCCTCGTTTGCAAGCCCCCTTGCGGGCGAGGGTCCGTTGCATTCGCTCACAAGCCCCTCGCTCGCAAGCTCCACGACACAACACCTGGCAGGCTTAGCTGCCCGACGCATAGTTATAGGACTTGTTTCTGGGCTTCGAGCCAGCGGCCAGCGTCTCCGTCTTTTTCACCTTATGCCTCTTCTTGTTCCCCTCCTTGAAGACCATCAAGTCCTTCTCACGCTGCTGTCGCTCGAGGAGCTCGGGGTCGTCCCAGGCCGATTGCCACTCCGCGATCTCCTCAACTGGCTCTGGGAGTGACGGGAATTGCACGCCGGCCACCCAGTCCAGGTCGGAAGCGTCGTCAGCAGAGCTGGAGGCCTGTTTGTTGTACGGAGAGCCATCCACGGCTGCTAGCCTTGCGAGGAAGTCACCCCCTGAAGAAGGCGACCCAGCTGATTTGGGTGACCGCTTGGATTTTGGTGATGGTGTGCACGCCAGCGACGTGTGCTTCTTCGGCATCGGCAGCCCAACGTTCTTGGCGATAGCTCCGGCTTCGTCAAGTGTGATCAGCCCGTCAGGCTTCCCTTCGTACGTGCGCACCGCGGCAACCAGCTGCTCGGATCGTGGGTCGGCGAGCACACGCGTTCCCTCAAGGATCGGCTTCCCAACCTCAAAAGACGAGAGAAGCGTGCCGCCCTCGGGATCCAAAAACACTCCACGCCCATGGCGCCGTGCGTCCGCATAATAGCCAACGTACGCCTCGCCAGAGGGGTAGCGCTCCATGGCCGAGCCAGAGAAGCCCTGCGGGAAGGACACCACGACTTTAGGTTCGCCATGATCCAGCAAAGCTTTGAAGGGGCTGTCCGGCGATTGCACGCTGTAATCTACAGAAAAATTGCTCGAAGGAAACTGAACGGGAGGCTTTGCAAGCACCTCGGGAGACGGAGGCCTTATCGGCTTCGGCGGCGACGTTCCAAGCGAACCTCCCTGCCAGGCGCCGCTGCCGCTCCGGGCGACGCCGGCGAGCATGTGGCCGAGCGTGTGCGCGCGTGGTTCCAAATATGTTTCAAGTTTTTTCGCTCGATGAAACCTTCACAAATTCAGTTTCCCACAGCCCCCTTCAGCGCGACCCAGCGCAAGCCCGCGCCCAGGAGTGCGTCCAGGGGCACCACGCTCACGAACGACTCGCGGTCGTCATGCCCCCAGGACAACGTCACGCATCGCCGAGCTCTACTCGTTTTGGGGTTCTCTGGCATCGTCCACATCAGTCCGATTGGGAACTGAATCTTGCCCTCTGCCCCACGCGGCTTTTCGTGCACTGCTCGGACGGGTGCGGGTGGCAGCAGCAGACCGTCTGGGAGATCGCCGGGGAGATGTGGGAGATCGCGCGGGAGATTGGACGAGCTGCCCGCGGGGTGGGCGGTTGAGAAGTGGCCAAGTGTGTGAGAGTGGGACGAGTCGGAAGAGGCGGCTCTCCGCTCGTGATGAACGGCGTCATGTTCGAGCGTCGGCACCGCAGAAGTTGCATCAGGGAGGCGGAGCCGGAATTCACGACTCGTCGCGAAGAGACCAAAGGGCGGCTCCGTGCTGAACGTGTACGCGAACATAGCGTACGAGCGCCATCGGTGCCGACGTTTGCACCGGGCCCGAGCGGCCGGTCCCTTGCGCCGCACATCGTCCCTGTTGCAGCTCCACGTCATCGTGTGCCCGACCGCGAGCATATGTGTCTCGTTCAGCTGCAGCGCTGGAGTGCCGCCTGACACATCGGCATGCGCCGCGGCGCCCATAGCGCGCCCAAGCGTACCTGGGGAGAGGGTGCCGTGGTGAGAGCTTGCATGCGGCGGGCGCCCAGGGCGCGCCCAAGCCAGGCCCTACAAGCGAAGCGCACCTCCTGTTCCAATTGCATCCCCAATCGGTGGCGCATCCCAACGGTCAAGCAGGACGCCAGTCCGCAGGTCGAGCCGAAGCGTGACAGTGCGGCCGTGCCCGTCGTCGAGCCACTGCTTCAGGTAGATGGGCGAGCTGTGCTCGTCTCCGTGGCTCTGCCGGGCACTGGAAGCTACGGTGAAAGGTACCCAATTCTTCTCAATCGCCGAGAGGTTCAGCAACGCAGGTGAAGACGGCTGTAGGTGCTGCACGGGCCCAAGGGAGGCGCGTGGCAGCGAGCTCGCGGGTCCGGCTGAGGAGAGTGCGCGTTCCGTGATGTCGTCGTCGACGTACAGCGTGCGCACATGGATTTGGCGGTGATATGGTAGCGCCGGAGATGCGGCTCCGCTTTCAGCAAAGTCAACAAAGATGATGAGGGCTCGCCTTTGTGTTAATGGCAGGAGTCTGGCATCCTCGGGTCCATTGCTGCGAAAGTTGAGCACATCTTGGCAGACGCGTTCACGGCCAACCATGTTTAGCAGCAACTGCGTTCGTCGCCGCCGCATCTCACTGCCGCATTTCGCAGCCTCAGGAAGCGCCCGCACTTCTATGTGATGCTCAGCGGAACAGTTGCGAGTGCGTTTGGTTGCTGAAGGCGCGTCTGCGTTGGATGTGAAGACGACGTGCTTGCCGAGTTTAGCAAGGCAAGCGTTGAAATAGGCGCCGAGGGATGTCGTCACGAGGGATGAGCTTGAGGGGCAAGCTGCGCACGCGGACATGAAAGTTTTTCAACGAAAGTTGCATGCGGGCGGGGGGCGTGGCGATCCGGCGGGGGGAAATGTTTTTAGATGCTGATTGAGTTGCTGATTGTTTTCGATTCCGCGAGTGCAGCTGATTAATTACCCGAATAGATCTAAGCTTGTGCTAATATTAAAATAACCGGGGCCAGTGACTTGTAAAATGGGGTGCGCTGCCTCGGAGCCGGCCGCTGCAGTCGAGGAGGAGCCTACGATTCGTAGCGTGCCGACCAGTGAGATGGCATCTGGCGCACGCGCGGTCAGAGTCGTCGTCATCGGTGCAGGCACATCAGGTCTCGCCGCGGCACGCACGCTAGTCGACACCTGGGATAGCTCCAAGAACGGAGGACCCCTCGAGCTGACGGTGCTCGAAGCACGGAATCGGATTGGCGGCCGCACGTGGACGCTGGTGTCTGAGGCGCCCGCGGCCTGGAACGCCGCCGACGCTCTGGGAGCGCCGACCGACATGGGTGCGAGCTGGATCCACGGGAGCTGTCCGGAGCATCCGATCACCAAGATCGCGAAGGCCCTGGGCCAGACTGAGGGCGGCGGTCTCGTGCAAACAGACGATGACTCGTCCGAGGTTGTCCTCTGCGACACCGGCAAGACCCCCGACGATGACAAGTTCGACGCGTACGAGTCGATGCTCGAGCAAGCACAGGAGAAGGCGGAAGATGCCGAGACCGACAAGTCGATTTGGCAGATGCTCTCGGGCCGGTCGGAATCGGGCCAGACTCGCGACTCGGCGCTCTTCCAGTACCACCTCGCCACCGGCGCCGAGTTCAACACCGCTGGCCCAGCCAGCCAGCTGTCCGCCTGGTCTGGGTTTGATGACGAGGAGTACGAGGGTAGCGAGGTCGTCTGGGCAAAGGGCTACAAGACAATGTACGAGGCCCTGCAGAGCGGCGCCGTCAAGCTCAACGACGGCTCAAACAAAGTCAAGGTGACCGCGGTGGCGCCTGGTAGCCGGAAGCCCCTCGCGGTCCAGTACGGCAAGCGCATCCGTGAGGTCGCGTACGACGAGTCGGGTGTGAAGCTCACGAACGCAGACGACGGCCTCGTGTACCAGGCGGATTACGCGATCATCACGATCCCCCTCGGAGTGCTCAAGAGCTCCGACCCGCGCTCCGCGGTCACCTTCCGCCCAGACCTCCCACGTGTAACGGCCGAGGGCATCCGCGCGCTCGGTTTCGGCAATGTCGTCAAAGTCGCCCTCCTGTTTCCAACGGTCTGGTGGCCGGAAGGCACGCACTATTACGGCCTCGCCCAGGCGGGGGAGCCGGACCGCGGCCTCTTCACCTACTTCCTCAACGTGCATGCGCTGTCGGACAAACCTGTGCTCATGACGTTTGCATTGGGCTCGGCGGCTGATATGGCAGAGAAGATGAGCGACGCCGCCGTTTGGGAGGCGATCCGGACGAACCTAATGACGATCTTCGACTCGAATGATGACGTAACGGTCCCGGAGGAGATGCCTCATATGATTCGCTCGGAATGGCGCGCCGATCCTCATGCCAAGGGCGCGTACACGTACTGCGCCGTAGGTACGTCCAAAGACACCATCTCGGCTGCGTTCGGAAGCGCTGTGGAAGGGAGACTCTTCTTTGCAGGCGAGCACACGTCGGCGGCATACAGAGGGACTGTCCACGGCGCCTTCCAGACTGGCCAGCAAGCGGCGCGCGCCGTCGTGGCGAACTCACGAGGTGCACCTGCTGCAGACTCCGAGGAGGAGGAGGATGATTGACCCGAATCCTCTCCCGAACCCAGGTGACTTCGCTGGTCCACCTACTGATGAATCGGAGGAGGAGGACAAGGAGGGAGAATCATCGAGTCGCTCAGAGGACGAGAGGCGCGGCTCAAGCAGCAAGCGTGCAAGGAGGCGCGCGGAGCGGCGGGCCGCGGAACAGTTGCATGATCGTTTGGTTGCTGAAGGCGTGTCGGCATTGGATGGGAAGAAGCCGTGCTCGCTGAGTTGAGGAACGCCAGCCGTTGAAATGGGCCCCAAGCGGTGGACATGTCAGAGGGTGACCGAGGGTAACTGAGGGAGAGGCAAAGCTGTCGTACATGCAACATGGTCGCGGGCGATGCGATGAGACTCTACTTACTTTTGCGGTTTCCCGCGGTGTGAGTGAGTGAGTGACGAGTGGGTGAGTGAGTGAGTGTTTAAGTTGTCTTCACATGTCTTCACGCCGTCAGCCGAGTCCTACACAAGCCGAGACTTGACTTGACTTGACTTAACCTTCACACGTCGCGAGGCCGAGGGGCCGTGAAACTGGCCGTGACGCTCGCCGCGCGTTCTCGCCGGTCTTGGCGCCGAGGAAGGCGCTGCTGATCACTTGCGGAGCAAAACTGATGCTGCACCACGAGCGCAGTAATAAGGCGAGCGAGACGGCGGTGACCCGATCGCCACCGTCGCAGCAACCCGCCGCGCAGCCATCACTGCCACCAGCACCACCACCGCCCGAGACCGATGGCTATCTGACCGTGTTGGTGACCCCAAAGATCACCTTCTCACTGCCACGCCATACGGCCTGGCGTACCGCTGACGACATCGGGCAGGAACTGCTGCGCGACGCCTTCCTGACGCGCTTCCCGATGCGCTTCGATGCGGAGAAGCTCAACTTTACCTGCACAACGCCAGCACTGCCTCTCGAGGGGCGCTCACGCCTCGTGTACCGCATTAGCTCGGCCGGCGACGACGAGGAGCGCGTGCTGCTGCACATCCTGAGTGCGCTCGACAAGGCGTACGCAAAGCACTTCGAGAAGCGCTTCGAGGAGGTGCGCGCCGACATGCTCTCGTCGTCGATGAACTTCCAGATCGTCGCAGATGAGGTACGGCTTGCCCAGGAGACCGCTGAAGGGAAGTGGGAAAAGGCGGTCAAGGGGCTCAAGGAGCAGCTCTCGGTCAACCAGAAGCGCCTCTTCCTGCTCGAGCGCGAGAAGGAGGGCTTGCTCAAGACAGTGCAGACCTCGGATGAGCAGGTCGTGCGCTTGCGACGCTCCGTCGACGCCCTCGGCGTTGAGAATGATCGGATGCGCACCCGCCAAGGCGATCTCGAGTCGCAGATTGTGGCGCTGCGTGAGCTCGTCACCTCCGTCATGGGCGCGAGCGCCTCCACCGCCTCCACCGCCTCCACCGCCTCCGCCGCGCCCGCCTCGCCCGCCGACGTGGGCGCCGTCGTGGGCGCCGACCCAGGTGGCGCACCGTGCGCCACAGGCGCCGCCTCGGGCGCGGCGGCAGCCTTGTCCTCCTCGGTGGGTACCCCGCCCACGACGACGCCCTTGCCGGCGGGCACGGCGGCAGCCTCGTCCTCCTCGGTGGGTACCCAGACCGCCCGGGCAGGCTCGCCCCCCCCTGAAGGCTCCCCCCCCACCCGATACCAGACCGCCAGGGTAGGCGGAGCGGAGAGCGAAGCCGACCGGGTGGCACGCCTGGCCGTCGAGAAGTGGCAGAAAGCCATGGGCGAGTGGTTACGAACAGGCGCCGAGATTTGCAGCTCAGCCGTCGCTGGGGCCGAGGGAGCTGGCCCGAAGACCAAAGCTCTGCCTCCTCCCGCGCTAGCTTCTGCCGCAGCCGTCGAAGGAGGTGGTGGTGGCGGCGGCGTGTCCGAGCTAGAATCCGACGATGACGAGAGCTCGGGATGTTGAGACAGCACCGACCACACCGTCCAGCACCGACAGCACCATGGACAGCGCGACGCTTCTCGCCGGAATCGATGGGAGGGGAGTCGAGGTACCGAACGCGCCCACGCTGCGCGCCGCCACCAGTCGTAGCGTCATGTAGCGTGCAGTCGCAATTCCAGTCTTAAGTGATCCGGGATGAATTCATTCATCTTCCTTTTCGGGAAAGTCCGAATTGGATTTGAACTTTGGCACGAGCGTCCTCTCGAAGGCGGCCGACGCGCCCTGTTCAAGCTCGCCATCGTCAACGGAAGGGATGCGCGTTATCGTCACCTTACTACTCCTCTTGAGCCTTGGGATGGCATCTGAGCAGGCAGAGGAGGAGATCACCTCCCTGCTATCGCCAGCGCCGCCTCCACCGCCGCCACCGCCGCCACCGCCGCCACCGCCGCCACCGCCTCCACCCTCGCCGTTGCCACTCTCGCCACCACCGCCACCGCCGCCGCCGCCACCGCCACCGCCGTTGGAGTCACCGTCGCCGCCACCGTCGCTGCCGCCACCGCTGTGGGTCGTGACCGCTTCCGACGCCATGGATTCGGCCAAGGCGGCTGCCGAGAAGGCGTCGGCAGCAGCCAAGGCGGCGGCGGCAGCAGCAGCCGAGGTGGCAGCCAATGCAAAGGCCACTGCTGAAAACTTGGATTTGGATGAGGCGCGGGATTCACTCACCGAGAAGATCCCTGTGGCCGGTGCGGCGAGCGAGATATTGGCGCGTGCTGACGCACTGTATGACCGCACTCCGGTGAAGTCGTTCCTCGATGAGCATCCTGGCATGGTGCCGCTCATCGCCATCGCAGCCCTCAGCATCTTGCTTGCATGCTGCGGCATCATCGCGTGCTGGCCAAGAATAAACGGGTACTTTCCGCTCCACGACCCGCCCAGCTTGAAGCCGAACAGCAAAGAGTTGCTCGATAAGGAGCGCAAGAAGCAGTTGAGGGAAAGCGAGGCGCCGAAGCTGAAGAGCGCTGGTGGCGGCGCCTTCTGCCCTTGCTTCAGCGGCTTTTTCGGCGGCATCAGCGCCTTCATCGGCGGCTTCTTCGGCTCTCAAGCCACGAGCCAAAGAGCGGCTTGGGACACGAAGGCCAATCCCATGAAAGACAGGGAACGTGAGCGCAACGAGGCGCGTGCCAAGACAGCGGCCGCGACGGCGCAAGCAAAGGCGATGGAAGTCCAACATCGCAATTCGATGCGAGCCGCACAAGGCACAATGACGCCCGCGCAGCTGCTGATGCTTCAGCAGCAGCAGGAAGCAGATCTCGAAGCACAGCGCGAGATGATAGCTCGTATGGCCTTGGCGCAGGCGATGGTCGAGAAAGCATTTCGACAAGCTCGGCACGAGGCGGCGCAGCGTGTCAACGAGTATCGCAAGGCCCAACGCGCGCGCGAGGCCGCGCGGGATGCAGACTTGGAGGAGGGTGTTCTCGGTGGTCTTCATCTGCAGATCAAGGCGGCCATCCCATTCTACCCCAATTTGTCGCCACCCAACGAGATCGCGACCAACCGAAAAGTGCGCGTACCGTCGCCCACCAAAGCCGAGCCGCACCTCGAATCACAACACTACGACTACGCCGCGCAGATCCTGGCGATGCCACTCGGCTCGCCGCACCTCACGCCCGGCAGCAAGTCCCCCTACGCCGGTCGCACCCCACTCGCGTACCAGCCGGAGGCGGCCAGCCCGAACGCGACACTGGCTGCGGCGGCTGCGGCTGCGGCGGCCACGCCAGCATCGGCAGACGCATCCCCTTCTACCGTTGGCAAGATGCTGAATCGAGGGAAAGCGATGGCTGCGTACATCTCTCCGCGGCTTGGCTCACCCGCTCGGCTGAGCTCCGCTGCGAAGAAGATAAAGGCACAGGAGCCCAAGGCGGTGCCCAATACGGCGCCCATGGCGGTGCCCAAGGAGGATGCCCAGATGGTGGCGCTCAATATGGCGCCCAACGCAGCCTCGGAACCGTCGGCAGCGCACACGCCCGCCACGATGCCCGCTGCTGCCGCTGCCGACCCAGACAACTTTCTGGAGCGTGAGCGACAGCGGGTGGCCGCCGCTATGAGTGCTGCTGCCGCTGCCGACCCAAACAACTTTCTGGAGCGTGAGCGACAGCGGGTGGCCGCCGCTATGAGTGCGCCAGGGAAGCGAGGTGGCATCATCGGCACGGTCGTTAAGAAGAGTTGAGAGACGGCCTGACAGACGGACTATGGGCAGCTCAGAGGTTGCTGATTGGCCCAGCACTCTGGCCGCGGCGGGCACTCATGAAGTGGCAACTGAGCTCTAAGGGGCGCATCGTAGAACGGCACCATGAAAACGATGCTGCGTGGGACCACACCGCTGCGTGTGCAGCGCGCGCTCGGCGGACGGCGCGGTCGCGCGGCGCCCTTTCGCCTCGTCGAGAGCGAGACGTGACCGAGAGCCGCCGCGTCCCGCGAGCCGACGGAGGCGCGCCTTTTTGGGCGCAGTTCCCGTTCACGGTTGCGCGGACGCGAGACGGGGCGACAGGACGTCGACGTAATAACTTGAAACGTACTGACCAAAGTACCGTCGATAACTCTACACTCGAGCACTATCCAGCTGCCATGTCAGAACCATACACTCCATGTCACGCCCGTGACCGCTTCCTGCGCCACAAAGCCTGCGGCAGCGAGCATCGCCAATCGGCAGTGCGCCAGTTCCTTCTCCTGCATGTCACGGAACTCCGTTAAGTCCTCGGGAGCCAATCGGAGTGGGTCGAACGCGAGATCGCCCGGGTAGTACCCAATCTCACCCGGCACGTAGCCCAGGTACTGTTCTCGGGTCCGCGGGATCACGTTCCGAATCACCTCGTTGCCAGTCCACCTCTGGCTTCTCGCCGTCTCAGCGAAGCCAACGACCGTCGGTATGGCGAACAGAAGCATATCCGGTAGATGTCGGATCTGTTCCATCACCGGGAGATTTTCGCCGAGCGGATGGAAGATTTCCTTCACCAGAAATCCGACAGACGCCATCATCGCAATGCGTCCGTGCTGCAGTTCAGACTCTCGCCAACGGAACACCTCCGATTCGGGTCTGTCCTCAAGTAATTTCGCTGGATCCCACTGGCCAAGGGGTGCAATTGCTCCAGGAAGACCGTAGCAGAATGCATCTGACATCCTGACGGCGGCGCGCTGCTGCGCGATAAGCTCATGCTTGCCCGACACCCGCGCCCTAAACGACACGAGCATCACCGGTGTGTATAGACAGTTCGAGGAAACTACCGTGAACGTGAACGTGAGGATGTGTCGAGGTCTCGAGGTGTGGACTGTGATTACCGGTAGCCCTGCGGGGCTGTTTTGATTGCATGGAACCTCTCCCCTTGGCGACATGTTGGCGACCTCAGACAAGGAAGCGAGGGTGCACGAGGCCTGGAGGCGTGCTCATCGGCCGTCTGCTGCCGTCGGACGCGGAGGGCGACGTGCGCACGCGGCTGTGCGAGGGCGACCTGGCGCACGCGCCGATTTGATGACTCATCCTGTCCGCCTGCACCATGCACGATACTCGATAGTCCATGGTCCGGTCCGGACATCGTGCCCCCTGATCTTGACTGCTGACGCGCCAGCCGAGCACCCAAGAACACCATGCACACACAAGTATTCAAACCAAATTCAAACAGAGTCTCCTATCTTCGTTGCACGTGCAAACGCTGCTCGCCTTCTCAAGATTTCCGTCTGGATTGTCGCAAATGTACGCACGTAGGTGCGGAGAATGTAGCTCTCGCCTTCCGCCCCGAGCGACCGAGCGCGCTGCACAAGGCGAGCCTGAGCCTGAGCCAGCCGGCGCGCCATCGCCGGTCCAAAGAAAATCACGTTTTGCCGTTCGACGAGCTGAGCATTCAGCGCCGCCAACACGTCGTGCTTGCATTGAAGGCGGCACTGCAGCTTTACGAGCGCTGACAGCGGGCTCTCAACCTCCTCGAGCTCCAAGTCATCCAGAACTTCGTCGGCCGCCAGGACGCACGTCTGGAATGGGAGGCAAACGAGGTAGGTATTTAGTACTGCGTACGAAATCAGACGTCCGCGCCACGCGAATGCGGCCTGGACAAGCTCACCTGGATAGCATCCTCCGATGTTGCCCCGAGGATGCACTCGAGAACGCCGTCGAGGATGTAATCCCCGCTTTCGCGCGTGCGGCTGGGAACTTGATTCATTTTTGCGGCTGGCGCACGGCGATGGTACACGGTTGTTGACGCGAAGCTGTATCGCTGCTGCTCGTACTGTGAGCGCCATCGATCGGTGAGGTCGCGCTGGATGCGCACGGACTGCGGCTCAGCACAGCCAAAGACCTCGAGCACAGCCTTGCTCATCGCCTTTGCGGGCGCGGGCGGCGCGGGAGAAATGATGCCGCCTGGGTAGCAGAGGTAGACTGTCCTCGGCAAAGTCATCGCGATGACGAGCAGTGGAGCAAAGAGCATCATTCTGATCAAGGAGTGCACACGATCGACGAAATCTTTTGAACGAAATCGGATTTCGGAAGTCGCGTCCTCGACGAATTAGGCATTTGGAGTTTCGTCAACAGGTGAAATTCGTGTGGAAGTCCAGTAGGCCTATCGCGAGACAACCTGCTTTGAAGCGCTACGACTCGCTCCACACATCTAGACGACGCATGCGGTGGACGCCATCGCCCGGTTCGATTGGCCAGCCAAGGTAGAGGGGCATAAAATAAAGAAAGCTGGCGAGGGCAAGTGTGAGGAGCAGCGCAGCGGCGAGGTCGCGCCCCGTGAAGCCTCGCGGAAGGGCGAAGGCGGCTGCTCGCTGCGTGAGCACATCGAAGACGAGACCGGCGGCCAGTAGAGAGAAGAGCAGAGCGGGGATGTAATGGTACAGAAAGGCGACGCGGTCGACGGCGGCAAAGGGCAGCCACGCGAGGGCGTGGCCGGCCAACAGCAACCAGCCGTGGCGCAGCTGCACTTCAAGAGGACTAGGAGCCGTTGGAGCCGTTGGAGCCGTTGGAGCCGTTGGAGCCGTTGACGCCGGCCACGACGGCGAGGCCAATGAGGGTGCCGTCACCACAGTAGCCTCGATAGATCCTCGCTGGCCGAGCTCCGGATGGCCTCCGTCTTTCTCCTCCGAGATTCTCCTCAGATGTGTTTCGTCACTCTCCTCCGAGATTCTCCTCAGACGTGGTCCCGTGATAGCGCCGTGCTGAGCACCGGCATGGCTGGCCGCAGCCGCTGCCAGTGGGAGGACAGAGAGCGCCCTGTCTCGTGATCGTGAGTCCTTCCAGCGTACCCATCTATAGGCGGAGCGGAGGAGGCCGCGAGCTCCAAGGAAAGCGAGCACGAGCGCCAGCAGCACGATCCCCGCGAGCCCCACGTACCTGATGAGGGAGGCGATCAGAGGTCATCAGAGGTCATCAGAGGTCATCAGAGGTCATCAGAGGTCATCAGAGGTCATCAGGAAGAGCCCCACGTACCAGACAAGTGGGTTGGCGGCCATGTAGATGCGGCACCAGCGGAGCCTCGAAAAGTGCGGCGTGTTGAGCGTCCAATAAAACACAGGTTTGGAGGCCAGTGGCCACATCCTCCAGCCTGAGCCAAAGGCGTGCGATCTCTTGATGTTCGCATTCGCCGTGAACATGAGTTTGTTCAGAGAGATAATCGCCTGCCATAGGCTGAGAGGCGTCACTTCGGCACACGCGTCGCAGCCTACGGCGACGCACCCAGGCGGCGGCACTGCGAGTAGACTCTGCGTCTCGGCGGCGGCGCCGGCACCGGCGCGGGGCAGAAGGAGCAGCCGGCAGCGAAAGTGCCGATCGTGGAAGTTATCGCCGCGGCCCACGTACGGTAGCAGCTTAATGTGTAACGCCATGCAAGTGAGGTAGACCGCCGAGGGCAGCAGCAACAGCCACACAAAGCGAGCACCAAACTCGGATGCTACTGGCTGCAGCGCTACCATCAGAGCACCCAGGCGCGGAGGGGTCGCTTGTAGCACGCGTCGGTGCAGCACCGCAGGCACGCGCGAGCAGCCGCCGCCACGCCCGTTCGCCCAGGCAACTGCCACCAAACTACTACCGTCGCGGACGAGCTCCGGGCTGCGCCGCCCTCTGATAGCCTCCGGGTTGTGGGCCTCGAGGTCGTTGGCTGCCATATTTGGGTCGTTGGTTGCCATATTGGGGTCGTTGGTTGCCATAGGGCCGTTGGTTGCCACCCGCTGCTGAGGCGGCGACGTCAGCGGCGGCGACGAGGGCGGCGACCAATCGTGCCATTGCTGTGAATGTTGTTGCTGTGAATGTGGGAGCTCGTGCCGCTGCTGTGGCGGCTGTGGCGGCTGTGGCGGCTGTGGCGGCTGTGGCGGCTGTGGCGGCTGTGACGGCTGTGGCTGCTGTGGCTGCCCTTGCAGCCGGTGGACGGATGCATGCATGGTCTTGAGAAGGGAGTGGATCGAATCGAGGCCAACGACGCCCATGTTGGCAAGCGCGGTCCATTTCGTCGACACTGCCGCGCCGATTGCAAGTCCCGTCAGCGCGAGCTGCGCGTGAAACGCTGCGGTGCCGCGCGGTGCCGCTGAAGCTCGGAGGGCTGTCAGGAGCTGCAGAGAATCCCAAAAGAAGAGGGAGCTATCGGTGAGCAGGAGACGCGACTCGACGAGCATCGCACCGTCGAGCAGCACCAGGCCGCCCACAAGCGTCGCAGCGGTGCGCGAGCAGCCGAGCTCCCGCGCCAGGGCGTACATGAGCGGCGGCAGCGCGGCTCCGAAGGTTGCCGGCAGCGCACGCAGCATGAAGATGTCGACATGCGGGTGGTAGTGCTCGCCAATCGTCTCAAAGGGCTGTGTGCCGTCGTACCCCGACCACCAGGCGACCGCCGCAATGAGCAGCTTGCCGAGGGGTGGGTGGATGTCGAAAAAGTACCGGCCCGTGATGTAGCCACTAATAAATTTGCCGAAATGGACCTCGTCAAAGACCACCTGCGGTGGCCAGTTCAGGCCATAAAAGCGCGTCAAAAAGCCGGCACCGAGCAGCAACGCCATCGTGCGCGTGTCAGCACTCGTCGGATCCATCGTTCCACTGTCGCACATCGATGGAATCGCGTGCAATTCGTGGCCTGCACGCTTTGCATACTTTTCGTCGGCGGTGATCGGCGTAGGCGGAGTCTCCTCTCCGTAGAGCGGCTGCGGAAAGCTGTCGGTGCCACGACGAACGCACCGCATTCTCGTAGCCGCACAGAGGCCGTCTCACACAGGCGGATGTCTCGGGGTGCGGGTCTACCATTTATGGTAAGTGACCGGACCGAGCGATCAGGGGGGGGTCACGAGCTACAGTAGGGGATCGCATCACTTGACCTAAGGAGCTCTTCTGCTCCCGTTCCGAGTTACAGCACTGAGCCGCGTTCAAGGACGACACAATCAATCATTCATCTGAATCCATCAGCATCTGTCCGTGGACTCTCCTCAGCTGTACAGCTGCAAACGTCACAAGGGCAGATCATGCATTCGTTCGAATACGCATGCATGATACATGTTAATGATACATGTATCTCCGTCCGCGGGAAGCTTCAGGCAGCGAGGCAGAGCAGCGCGCATTGGCAGCGCGCTTGTGCACATAGTTTAGCCTCGAACGTCCGCCAACTCGGCATCCAGCCTTGCATCCAGCCCCACGCGTCTGCGCCATGGAAAGCATGCAGGAAAGCAGGATGCACCTGTCTACTAGCGTCAGGTCGACCAGCGTCACATGGCGCGACTCGGCGTCTCACATCTCATGGCTGTTGCCCGACTCGGCCTTGACCGACCACGATTCGTCGCCGTCGTCCTCTTCGCTGTCCGCCGAATGATCGTCAGCAATGCCCGCGAGCCTCGGTGAAATGGCCGAAGCAGCGTGGTCGCGGAGTGCCGCCTTCTTCATAGCGCGCCGAATGTGGGCCGGGTCTTTGGAGAGCGGCAGCGCGGCAGCTGAGAATGGTGCAGTCGGGAGCATACCCGGTGGAGCCCACGAGGGCGACAGCGGTCCCCGCGGGGATGGAACTGGTGAACTGCCGAGGACACCCAGCGGCGGCTGCTTCATGTACTCCCAGATGCCACCAATCTGGATGCGCAAGTTGCCGTTTCCGGCTTTGGTCACACTGTAGTTGAGCTGCTTGGCATCGAGCGGGCAGGCCACTAGCCACGCCTCGAGCTCGTCCTGCATGGTTAACAAGGGCGTGAAGCTGGACGACATTTGACCTTCTCGGTTGCATGCACGCAAACGATCGTTTCTGTGATCTAAAGATTCAAGACAAAACGTGAGCGTCTTCGTTTATTCTGACAGTTCAGAAAGTACATGTACAGTACTTTCACACAATCTGAAACTTCTGAAACATGCACAAAAATGGTTCCAAAAAGAATCGTAGTGCGAGGTCGTGTGTCGCGAGCGGAGGCGGGCGGGCATGGCCGCCGCCTCTGCCAGGTGGACAAGAGGTGGCCAGTTGGACATAAGCAGCAAGAACCAGACCAGGAGTTTGACAGCCACACCACAGTCGAGCGCACCGTCGAGCCCGAAAACGTCGAGAGAGACACTCGATAAGAAATTCAAAGAGCTCGACGGAGACGGGAGCGGCAAGATCTCACGCAAGGAGCTTGAGTTTGCCATGCGACAGCTCTACGGCAAGCCTCTGGAGGCTAAGGTCATCGACCAAATGATGGCGGATGCCGATGAGGATGGCGATGGTGAGATCGACCCATTTGAGTTCCGGCTGATGATGCGTGCCTGCGAGAAAGCCACAGAGGATACGGCGAAGCTCAAAGAGACGATGGGCTTGTGGTACGAAATCAAGAAACGAGGTCAGGCACCCAGCAAGGAGCAGAAGGTGAGCGAAACCATGCGGCTGCGCCGCGTCGCCGCATTCACAATGCGGCAACTCAAGATCGATCAGGACCTCATGGCAGTGCTTGCGCAGCTCCCCGCTAACTTGGCAGCGCCTTTCATGTCGGCTCGATCGGCCTTGTTGGATGGCTCATCTTCCCACCGGCCTGGTGGGTCTCCACTGCCTGCTGGCGATGGTTCACCGCCTCAGAAGCAGGCACAGATCGTGGGGCGCAGCACAAGCCCGCGCAAGAAGAAAAGGGAAGGCGATCTGGAGATGGGCTCGACTTCAGACACTGTGGACAAGAAAGGGTCGTGCTTTGATGCCCTACCTTCGGCGCGGGAGGTTGGAGTATTTGCCATGGAGTTCCTCGACACGTACCTGCCTCTCCTTATCATGCTGTCGATCCCGTCCAGCATGATCTTCAACTGGAGTGCGAAGCAGCTCCGCGCCCACTTCGCCGACCCCAGTCTCGTTGCGCCTCCTCCTCCGCCTTCACAGCCAACATGGTCACAGGAAGCCAAGATTGAATTCAATACCTTTGCTCTGGCCGAGCCAGAAGCATATCTGGCAGTTGACTTAGGTGTGGCGTTCGCACTGGGCTTAGTCGCTCTCTACTGGAAGGACATGATGGACTGGTTTGAGCGCCGACGAATGCGCGGGAGCTACCAGGCGCTGGATGAGAGCGCCGAAGAGGATCATTCGGTGCTGAGCGCGCAGGAATTGAAGATGCAGTTGTACAAGGTGGCCAACAGGGTCGAAGAGCTTGAGATCAAGTTGCGCGTCAAGGTCACCATGGAGCTTGAGGCTCAGCTCGAGGCTCTGAAAGGACGACGCGCTGAACTGGAGAAGGTCATGGTCAACGCTGGAAGTGGTGATCAAAGTGAATCGTCGGCCAAGAAGAAGGCCGCTGTGAAGAGCGAGCTGGCGCAGGCGCTGTCGAACACTGCGAACGGCCTCGTGACAGTGTCAGTCTACTTTGCCGACGTCATCTCGGATGTGCAAGTACTGATGCTGCTCTACAAGTCTGGCAACACTACGTGGGGGCATATGTCTCTTTTCTTCCTTGTGGCGCAATTCGCGGTCATCTACATTCGAGTTCTCCCTTACCTTCTGACTACCTTTGGTGCGGATAGTCCCATCTATAAGGCCTATCTATGGGGTGGGTTCCCTTTCGGGTCGCTGCTGCTCGACATGATGATGTTCCTCGAGCCGTTTGGTCTTTTGGCAGTGCTGCCTCTTCCCGAGTGGCTCAAGACCTTCATTCCGGCGTACAAGGCGACTCGCGTCATCGCCGAGATCTTCATCGAAAGCTTGCCGCAGTGCCTGCTGCAGTCGTATATCCTCGTGAGCGTCATGGGTCGCGTTCATGAGGGAACTGCTCGGCCCACCGACCTGGCAATGCTCGACTTTGCCCAGCTGCTACCTCAGTCCATTACGATCTCGACTCTCGCGACGCTCAAGACGTGGCTTGAGATGGTAGAACAGTCCAATGCGGCGGGCATCAGCATCCCGATGAAGGTCTGGCAGCTGTGGAACGTCGGTGGGGGCTTGCCCCTTGACGCGCTCAAGAAGGGCGCGATCAGCGAGTGGACGTGTATGTACAAGCTTGATAAGGGCGAGATCTCTCCGCTGATTAATGCCCTCGAGGAAAACAAGAGTCTGTGGCGCCTCAACCTTGCTCAGAGCGGGCTCCAGTGGAGTGAAGAAGACTCGAGCGGCGCGCCGTTGATCAACGCGATGGCCACCAACCCAATTGCTCTCATCTCCTTGAAGCAGCTTTTCATCTCGGACTTGACCAAGTGCGCATTACCCGTCGACCAGATCCGGGCAGGGGGCAAAGTGGCGCTGAAGGCACTACGTGCGATGGAGTTCTTCAAGCTGCCTGGCGGCCCGTGGCACGATGAGATCATGCTGATGGCCGAGTTATTGCGGGTCAATCGGAGCCAGACCACGGTCGATGAGAGCAGTCGGCATGCGGGCGAGCGCATTGTCCGGTACATCCAGGACGTGCTCGTCACCAAACGAGTCACGAGAAGCGCTTGGGAGCAGCATCTGAAACACGTGATCGTCGAGGGCCATGCACGACGTGCGCATGTGCTCAGTCTCTTGAGCGTGGAGGTACTCCGTGGCGTCGGCTTTGGCGCCCGCGAGCTTCACAGCGGCAACATCTCGCTCGCGCAGCTTCGAGAAGGATGCTTCACAGTGGCTGAGCTCAAGGAGGCTCTCGGAGTGGATGTGAAGACGGTGAGAGAGCTGGGGTACTCACTCAAGGAGATGCGAGAAGGTGCTATCACTGCGGAGCAGCTGAAGCCTTTTGGATACAGTGCGACGGAGATGCGTCAAGGCACCTTCACTGCCGTCGAGCTCAAGGCCGCTCGCTACACGCTGGCGGAGCTGAGAGAGGCGACGTATTCTTCAACGGACCTGAAGGAGGCGGAGTTTTCTGCCACTCAGCTTCGCAAAGTTGGCTTCACGGTGTCGCAGTGCCGCAAGGCGGAATACAGGCTCGGAGACATGCGCATTGCAGGCTACACAGCAGTCGAGATGCGCGACGGAGGCTACAATCAATCGAAGGTCAAGCTGGCAGGCTACAACGCCACCGAGGCGACGAGTGCTTTCGCGTTAGAGCTGCTGAGGGAGGCAGGGTACCTGGCGCGGGAGTTGCGAGAGGCGGGGCACGCCGTGCCGAATATGCTTGTGGTCGGCTTCACGCTGGATGAGCTGCACAACGGCGGTTACTCTGTCGAGGAATTACAAGCCGCGGGCTTCACCATCGCTCAACTGAAAGGCGTGGGTACGTCACTCACCAAGATGAAGGAGTCGGGTGCCTCTATTGCAGAGCTGAGGGCGGCTGGATACACTGCAGCCCGGTTGCGGACGGAAAAGTATGGCGCCCTTGAGCTCATGGACGGCGGGTTCGACTCCCTTGAGATGGAGAAGGCCGGCTTCGACAAGCGGCTGGTGCAAGAGATGCGGAACGGGAAGCGCACGGCAGCCGCTCTTTACGACGCAGGCTTCTCGGCCAAAGATCTGCGCGCGGCGGGATTCAAAGCTGCTGAGCTCAAGGGGAGCTACACGGCAAGGGCGCTCCGGGCCGTTGGCTACACGGAAGAGGACCTGCGGACCGCGGGCTTCGACGCTTGGCTCATCGAAGTCACCAACGGCCAGAGCATTAGCGACCTCCGGGAGTCGGGCTATTCGGCCGAGCAGCTGAAGACCGCGGGCTTTTCGGCGGAAGAGCTCGGGAAGGGTGGCTTTACCGCAGGCGTGCTCAAGGCTTGCAACTTCTCCGCACTCGAGCTCCGAGTAGCGGGCTTCACCGCCACCAACCTGAAAGAGGTGGGCTTCTCTCTAGCACAGCTCAAGGCAGCCTACTTCGTGGTGCAGCAACTGCAAGAGGCTGGCTTCTCCGACGAGCGGCTCAAGGAGGTGGGCTTCACAGCCTGCGAGTTCAAGGAGAGCGGTGTTTCGGCACAGCGTCTGAGGAAGTTAGGTTTCAAGCTCGAGGACCTCAAGCGTGAGGGCTTCACTGCCAAGGAAATCAACGGCTCCGCCCAGTTCGACGTCCTCTTTCTGCGTGATCTCAAGGAGGCTGGCTTCATGCCCAAGGAGCTTAAGAACAGCGGTATCAAATGCAAGGAGCTCAAGGAGGTGGGCTTCCCCGTGAAGGAGCTTGAAGCGGCGGGCTTTGGGGCTGAGCAGCTCTTCGGCGCAGGATTCAGCGGGGCCGACCTACGGAGCGTCGGGTTCAAAGCCAGCACGCTCAAGGCGGTCGGGTACACCGCAGGAGACCTGAAGGCAGGTGGATTCACCATTCCGGAGCTCAAGGAGTGTGGATACATCGCGGCTGACCTGAAAGCCGCCAAAATCTCGCCCAAGGAGCTCAGAGAGCATGGGTTCACGGCTGTGCAGCTGAAGGCTGAAGGGTTCACAGCCAAGGAGCTCTTGGTGGGCTGGTCTCCCGCTGAGCTCAAGGCTGTCGGCTATCGGCCAACGGAGCTCTTGAGGGGCGGCGTCTCGGTCGAAGAGCTCAAGGCCATAGGGTACAATCTGGCACTGCTCAAGGCCGAGGGCTGCTTGGTGAAGGAGCTCAAGATCGGCGGGTTCCTTGCGAAAGAGCTCAAGGAAGTTGGCTTCTCGGAGGAGGAGCTCAAGGCAGCCGGCTTCAAGAAGAGGATCGCCGAGGCCGTGGACGGCCGCACCGTCAAGGAGCTCCTAGTCGAAGGACCACTCGGCCCCTTCGGGCGACGGGAAGGCTTCTATGAACCCTTCGAGCTTCGCGAGGCCGGCTTCCCTGCGAAAGACCTCAAACTCACGAGACTCCCAAATGGCGCGCCGGCCTTTGACGCAAACACACTCAAGAGCGTCGGCTACACGGCGGAGGAGATGCGGCTCGGCGGGTACGCGCTCAGGGACCTTCTGAGGGAATGCCATCCTGGCTACACTACCGCCGAGCTCAAGAAGGGGGGCTTCAGTGCACTCGAATTTTTGGCTGCCCCGTGCTCCATTTTGGAGCTCAGGTCCGCGGGCTTCTCCGCTGCGCAATGCATGGAATGTGGCCTGGATCGGCAGGTGGTCGCGGTGATCTATGGAAAAGGGTCGCTAGAGGAGAAGCTGCAACTCATCAAGGCGTCCGGCACAACATGCCAGCAAGCCAAGATCGGTGGACTCCTGCCTTCCGATTGCAAGAAGATGGGCTACACATATGACGAAGGCGTTGCAGCAGGCTTCACAAGGAAGGTTGAGGATTGGATGACGATGGGCCCAGCCAATCCGCACAACAAGTGGGGATCGGATCCGCCACTGAGTCCGCCACCCATCCCACCATCTATCCCGAGCAATTTTGGAGATTCCATACGCGCGGGACTCAACGGAGTAAGTTCTTTACTGAGCAGCAGGCGTTATTGAATCGTATACTTGCCAGTCAGCCAGCTGCTCTATTACTTTGTACGCCGACGTGCAGGTACAGGGTTGAACCCTGTGTAGTAGCACGCCGGCAAGCGGCATGACCGGGTTCTGACGCATGCGTGGGCATGAAGTCGAGTTTACCAGCTTTACGTCGCGAGCGTACGAGAGAGCTTAGACTGAGGTAATAGCTAATACGCGGGGTAAGTACTGCAATACTGCCGTGCGCAACGATATTTGTCTGTCTCGATCTCGTTTAAATGGCGTGAACGGATCCAAGGAAGAACGAAGTCCGCACGCCCCGCCGCCCGCGCAGCGCGCACACGTCCGGCCTAGACATCTCGCACACATCGCACGACCACATGCTACGTAGGGACTGAAGCCGCTCCCATACAGGCCTCTCATCAGATGATCATCGACAGCATGGCAACTCTCGGGATACAGGGTATAGCGAGCGAGGGTCACATGTCCATGAGCGGGCGCCCCTATTTAGACTCGCAATCCTACAGGTCGCCGCCCTTCTCAGGTGCAAAGTCGGACATGTCGAACTCCTCGCCGGAAGAGAGGCCGAGCGCGGCGGCGGCGGCGGCCGAGTGCTCCGTCGACATTTCCTCGTCCTCCGCCACCCGGGAGAAGACAACAAACGTTCCGATCGGGAGCCACAAAAACCCAATCACGTCGTCGTCCATCAAGAAGAGTTGGCCGGGCACGTAATGTGGATGCCGAAAGCCACGCGCAGCGATGCGACCCTCCCCTCGGATCTGCTCGACCTCACGAGGCTCGTGACCTCCGGCAGAGGAGATCGAGAGCACCTCGACACGCACGTCTGCGTCTGCGCCGCTGCGGGCGGCCGCATCCAAGGGTGCGGCCAGATCCGCTCGGAAGGTCACCTCCCCCGCGGGCACGTGCTCATCGCCGGTGACTTTGGTCGCGTAGAGCGTGTCGCCAGCATAATGCACCCGTACCATCTCCTCGCCGTGGTTGGGGTAGTTCCCCTGCGGAGGAACGGGGGGTGGGATGGGCGCGGGTCAGAGGCGGTGGGACGCTCGGATTTGAGCGCTTTTTGCAAGACGCGGGACGACCGCAGCTCGGTATGGGGCGCCTCATGGCGATGGCGAGCGGCGCGCACCCTTCCACAAGCCAGCGAGCTGGTACTGCGGCAGGAAGCGGCGCAGCACCATCAGCTGATCGCGGCAAAGCGCAGCCTCGTCGTACCGCTCGCACGCCACATGCTCGTTCATCTCCGCACGCACAGCCACCGCCATCGCTGCGGGGTCCTTGCTCTTGAGCTCCTGGAGGTCATCGCGCAGCATCGCGGCGAGCACGTACTCCTCATCCTCGACGGCATTATTCAGCTGCTCCTGCAATTTCGCAAGCTGTCCGCGCACGCTCGGCAGGTCCTGCCGTGGAGCGAAGGAGGCGATCGCTCCTTCGAATGAGCTCTCGTCGGCCGCGTTTAGCCGCATGACGCGGGTGCGGGATGAGGGGCACGTCCGTGCTGCTGCTGCTGCTAATCGCGTCGCCCCCCACGGCGAGTACCCGATCGCCGACGCCACGAGGAAGGCCAAGCTGGCGAGGGCGACCGCCATCACACTCTCAGACCGGAGACTGTTTTTGAGGAGTGCAATCTCTTGATATCTCTGGGTTGACTTTTCTCCGAATTCGACATTTCATCGGTGTGGGTGCAGATCGAGGCCTGTTTTTTTGGGGCGTCTCCGTTCTTTTTCGACCTCGTGCTGTCGGTGACGCTCGCGGCGACCACACGGGCTGTCTGCAGCTACTTTGACGCCTAGGACACTTCCAGGTGGGCATATTTAACTCACACCTTCAACAGCGCCTTCAAATTTGCGCCAGATCTTCTGCCCCACATGCTACAAGATTTTGGTCCCCGCCGGCCTGGCAACCCTCGGAGGGCCACACCTCGAGCTCCAGGCCATCTCCTTTGGCTCACCTTGTTTCAGATGGCACCCTACTCATTGGGCTCTCTCATCATCCCTAGCCATCCCCCCCAGCACCCACCCACACAGCCCACACTCACCACCCGACCCCACGTATTGCGCCCACGCCCTGTCGTGATCCCTTTGGCCCTTGCCCCACCCTTTCTTCAAGGACACCGCTGCCCTGAGGGGGTGCAGCTGTTGATCCTTTGGACTCATCTACGGACCCCCTTGCTCCTGTGCACTCCTTTCTGGCCCCCACTATGTGCCCAGGTACCCGATGGCGTCCGACGAGTCATCCGCGATGGAAGACACTGCTTCCGTGATGGACCAAGAGCCTCCAGTCCTACGGATCATCCCCAACTCTTCTCTGTCCGAACCAGCCATGCTCCAGCTCCTGGATACCATCGAACTCCGCGCACAGATGGGTGGAATGCCAGCTTTCTTTGCCCAGTTCGTCTTTGCGGAATCGGATCGCTTCCCGAGCCTCCTCACACAATATCCTACCATGGAAGATACGAACAAAATACTGGTCTTTGCAACACTCCAAGAGGCACTCACCATCCAGGACACCCAAGTTTCGGGGGAAAAAGTGACGAAGCAAGTTTTATTCCAAGTTTTTCGCGAGGAAGACCAAGAGGCCATCCAACGCGCACTCGCTCCGGCGAGCACCCCTGTCGGCCGCGGTGGCGCACCGCGACGACCTTCAACCCTTCTGATCATTCGCGAATGGGGCATCATCTCGATGACCACAGACAAGGAGAAGCACCTGGCCGAGCTGGCCACCTGCACCCGCGAGGGCTTCCGCCTCGCAACGCCCGACCAAACCATCGAACTCGCCGAGCCTTTGGCCACTCTTATGACGCCACGCGTCACTGGATCTGGTCCGAAACGCATCACAGCTGTTGGTGTCTGGTTTGTTGGCAAGCTCAACCCTCCAGCGAACGGCCTCATGCGTGTTGGACGTGGCTTCTTCCAGTCTGGCGTTCGCACGGTCGACCTCTCGCCACACCCAATCTCGTTTGCACCCTTACGTGGTGCACGCCAGCACTCTGCTCTCTCCATGCCGGGCTGGCGCTACGACCGCGAAAAAGAGTGCATGGTCACCCGCATCGCGGCCGGATTTGTCGACCTCGACGCTCCCGGCCACGCGGCCCGCGACCCTACGCTCCCACCGACATCTCCTGGCCGGTCGTCTCCCGATCGTGGAGGACGTTCTTCCCGTGGCCTTGGCTCCAGCCGCTCGCGCGAGGCTATCCTCCAGACTGGTATCGAACGCGCAAACTTCCTGCTCGAATCGACCATGGGTACCAACGGCGAGCGCTTCCTGGCGCAAGAAAAAGAGTTTGCCCGCGAGTGTGGTGTGCCGATCGATCAGATCTGCCCTTTTGCAGTCAAGTACAAACTACAAGGCAAACTCGATTATACCTGTCGCATCACCAAAGGATGTGCCCACCCCGATCGGGGGGGTATTGCTCGCTTCCCATGCTCTATCGGCCACTCTCGTCCCCTGACGGAGACGACCTTCAGCATTGCTGGCACAGTTACCACCCCGCTTTTTGGCAAAGGAAAAGGCGCCCCCGAGCCCCACCCTGCCACATCCGCCCGGGCTGGCCCGAGTGGGTCCTCGGCGCCATCGTCCTCCTCGGAGCCACCCTCTGCGCCCGACCCAGCCGTACCCGCCCTTGCGCCCGACCCAACCATACCCGCCCACGCTGGTGGCTCCGCACCCTCACCAGTGCAACCACCGGCCCTGGCCGAAGAGATGCTCGCCGAGACGAACAGTCTCGAGACCGTCGCCTCGTCTGGCGCCCCGGCCGAAGCCCCTATGTCCAACGCTACCTCGCAAGCTGCCTTCGAGGCCCGCTTCGAACAGACAGCTACTCGCCTCGAGAGCCTCGGCCCACTCATGCAGATGGAACGAGACAGGCTCGAAGCCGCGGCTTCGGAAAAACCCCCTGCTGGGGATGTCGATTCAGGGTCCCAGGTACCCCCCACCGCGCAAGCGATGAGCACCGACCTTACCCCCGCGCCGTACGCGCCTCTCTCTGCTACCCTCGGAGAGGTCTTTGGGCACATCGACGTGGCCCTCAAGGGGCTCCGTCGCCTCGCCCCTACCAGTGTCCTTCTGGACCCAGAGATTCGCGCGAACTTAGCGAACCTCGTATCTACACCCGAACTTCGCCTGCAGGCAGCCACCGATTACCTCTCGCGCCTTCGCGCCGAGTGTCGGGAGGCAAACAACAAAAAGCGACCCCACGCCCGTACCCCGGCAGGCACAAGCTCGGAAGCCAGCCGCGACACCTCGCCGGCACCACCGGCGAAAAAGTAAATGATCCGCGCTCTGACTACGAGTGGTCCCCGGCATCTGCTCGTTACTTTGGGGCGGCGGCAAGCGTACCACAGCATGGGCGCACCTTCATCCGCGGTGTGGGATGGATTCATGTAGGGCAACGGCCTAATCGGCCTTGGGGAAGTGCTATGTCTTCGGCGCTCGCTACTCTCCAACAGAGACGACGCTGGCTAACTCGGCGACGCCGCTGCCTGGACCTGATCCCGACACGTCGTCTTGCCCTTGGTCAGCAGCTGGCGATCGCAATCGGAGGCATGTGTAGGGGGGGGGCGGGGAGTAACCCCTGGCTTTGTATGGGAGGCCAGGCGTGGCGGACGGCCGCCCGGTTAGCGTGCATGCAGCGTGCAGTCTGTGCAGACCACGACCGCCTACGTCGGGTATCGGCCACGGCGGCACGTGCGGTTGCTATGCGGATGGGTATCGACGCGACACGGCTGCTGGC